>OY811976.1:5519058-5739026 GCA_963681505.1 Eunapius fragilis | reverse complement strand
GGAGGCTCATATCATGTTCTCCAGGTTGGCATTCCACCTTGCCATCAGCATGTCCTCTCCCAACCTGCCATCTTGGCAGACATTTACTAGTCTCGTACCCAGACCCACATCGCAGTTGCGGATGGAATACATCACTGCCTACGCGAGTCGTAGGCGGTGATGTATTCCATCCGCAGCTGTGATGTGGGTCTGGGTACGAGACTAGATATTTACGGCCAATGTCAATGATCATGTGGCTCTTCATAATTATGGACTTTGGACCATCACATGGTTATGGTGCTTCGCAAATGAACGAATGAATGGTACTCGTACAAAAATTCCTAAAGGCAACACCAATGTAGAATATCAGATTACTCAGGCAATTTGACATACATATTATCTCTGCCGACACAATATTTATTTTTTTTGGCCGCATTAAAATGTCACGTTCGCTCACATAAAATATGAAACAATTAACTCTATGCTCTAAAGTTTACACATGCCTTACCTCGCCTTGAGCTCTCTCTCTCTCTCTCTCTCTCTCTCTCTCTCTCTCTCTCTCTCTCTCTCTCTCTCTCTCTCTCTCTCTCTCTCTCTCTCTCTCTCTCTCTCTCTCTCTCTCTCTCTCTCTCTCTCTCTCTCTCTCTCTCTCTCTCTCTCTCTCTCTCTCTCTCTCTCTCTCTCTCTCTCTCTCTCTCTCTCTCTCTCTCTCTCTCTCCTCTCTCTGTGTACGCGTGAGTGTGTTTGTGTGTATATACGTACACGGAGTGCATGTGTGAGTCCAAAGACAAGTTAATGGGGGCTTAGTTTATGTACATACGTCAAAATGTTTAGCCTGATGACGCTGTTGCTGATGCACTGTGAAAGGAGTGAAAATGGCTACCATGTCGAACTCAGGGCTGAGAAACGGAGGCAGGGGCAGATCTACCATGGTTCACCTGTATGCCCGTGACCCCCCCCCCCCCCCCCCCCCCCCCCCACACCTTCCACAATTGTAATCAGTTAGCCAATTAATTACGCGTGTTTTTTATTAACCGGCGATTGTCCATTAATTGCCTGTTGTTTTAGTCAGTTCCGCGTTGTGGCCAATTGTTCAAGTCTTTACTAATACAGTTATTTATACATAACGTTCCTGCTGAATTTCCTGAGGAATATTGTAGAAAGAATTATAATCATTCTGTTACCCTTTGTATTGATCATCTTACAGAACTTGAAACACGGTTCTCATCCCAGCAACAAAAAATAGCAGCAGTGCCCTCTATCTTGTACCAGGCATTGCCCTTGTGCATGAAGAGTCACTACATGTTCAATAAGTTTATGCAAGGTGTTGCTGATTCAGTCGTACCACCAGTTCTATGTGCCATGCACTGTTGCATGGTATCTAAAGTGTAAAAATAGTACTTGTGTCCCACCCAGCTGAGCCCTTGAAACATTAAAGACGACAAATGCGACCATTTTACCCAACATTCATGTCATCATGTGCTACGTAGGATCATTTATATATATCTTGCAAGTCACTAGCTGTGAATATGATAGGTCTATTATTGTATTGAATACACCCTACGTACGATGGATGAATCCAGAATAGACGTATATATTGGTCTTTATGATGATCCATATAATTATCATGGACATTGATCAATAAAGTCATTGATATTTTTGCAACGAAACGTCCCAGACGAATGATATCTTATCCGTTTGAGATTAATTAAGATTGAAGTACATGTATGGATCTTATTACATAATCACTCATGGATTGTGCGTATAAAAAGTCATGCTGCCTGATATGAAAAGGTAGTATTGAAACATGCATATATACAATTCGTGCATGCCTACTTGATAAAGTATACTACAAAATTCCATATGATTTTGAGAAGTAATATTGACAACTAGCAAAACTTCTCGCTCAAGGAGCTTACAGTGCTCTCCCATACTCCCTAGCTGGTAGCCGCCTGTTATTTCATGCATTTGTGTGAACTCCCCGGCAATATTTCTTGGATCCGTCACTGGGAGAAGCAGGTGACTACTCCTGAGTTTCAATCGGTGTAGGTCCCTTTTGTTTTAGGAGGGAAGTAGACATTTAGAGGCAGCAAGAAAAACCTGAGGCAAGCTCAATGATGATTTCAGACAAGGGTGGTCTTTAGACTTATTTTTTTTAGTTAGTATAATTGCTCATAACATAATGATGCCAACTACAGAATACATGAATCGAATAAATGCACATTAATATTATTATTATATACACTAAAATTAATCCTATAACAGTCAAGTTAACCTAGATAGGATAGCTCTACAGTTCGCCCTTACTAATGTCAACCCTAGGCGGCTGTACAGGCTAAAAATGGTCTTGGGACTTTAGTTCATTATTCCTGACGGAGAGACGACCTGCAAGCTTTGATAATGCTGCCACTGCTTCAGCTCCCCAACAACCGTAGGTCTCAACCACCAGTGGGATGCAGGCCCACCCCAATTCGTCACACTTTTTGTCGCTGTTGTTGTGTTTTCTGTTCTCAGCTAACAGGGCTGCCGAACCAGCCGTCACGCTCGCTTCTAGCATAACACTTCCCTATGCTTATTGTGTCGCGAATCCACATCCCCTCCATGTTTGCAAGTGAGGGAGTGATGGCCAAAGTCATCCAACACACAGGAAGGACAGTGAGGGCAACTTTGGCCTTGGACCACTGGAATACCCAACGACCACTTAAGTGCTACTTGAAATTTAGCAGGCTCCAAGTGGAGGTTGAGTCAGTGGAATTGTATATCCTAACATACTTTATTGCAATAATAGTTCGAATATCATGATGTTTTTCTCAAGTCAGCTGGCCAAAGATTGACTTAAAGCCATAATGCTGCCCAAATGACATTATCATACGGTACCGCATCGGTACACGGTCAAACCTGCAACTTGCACATCATTACTAAATCCTGTAATATTATCAGAAGTGGGATTGACAGCTGCGCATGCCCAAATAATGTGGCAATGAATTATCATAACTCTCTCTAATGGATGGTGAGTTGGCTCTGCTGATTTTGGCTAATTTGCAGAACTTGGCACAACATTGCACTAGAGCTAGTACTATCTGTTCAAGTTAAGATATGAGGTCCAAAGCAGGCTTATGTTTCTTTGCTGCAAAATTATCACAACATTCATCACCACCTATTGGAGAGTCCAAAATCTTCATATCATACTTATTATTATCAATGCTATTCTTGCACAGTACACATCAAAGGGATGGATATACTTAGGATTTCACTTTCTCTTCAATCTCTATTTCTTCCGCATATTGTGCCTCCACACTGAAGGTATAAATTTAAATGTTAACCAATAGTTATTAATAGATAAGTAACAATAATTCTCAAGTACTATTAAGAAATTGAACAAAAAAGGAAAAAAACCAGCTTCAACATACCCATTCTTTCCATCTGAGCAATCAGTGGAGACAGGTTTAAAAGAAGATTTGTGCAGCAAATAGCGCAGTACAATAATCACCACAACAAGAACTAGTATCAGGAAAAGGACACCAAGAACTGATCCAACTATTGCTCCAATGCAGGCACTATCACAAGCTGTAAAGGTAGAGTGGTGTATGTATCAAATTGTGTTGAAAAGTAAATGTCACATGGTGGAACATAGCAGTAGCAATAATAAATTAGAGATTGAAAGGAAGAGAGTGAATGCTGAAAAATGCCAGATATAGGCTGCCTAATATGATGATGCTCTACTTTATTGAACTTGTACTATAATAATAAGTCTCTGGTACCAATTGTAAGCAAGCAAAAATGGTTCAAATGTTGTATGGGCCTTTATGATTGGCTTTATGACTTCAGCAACCTGTGCTCCAATTGATCAATAATCATTCGAATTTGGTAACTTTCAATTTCTAAGAAAAAGGTTAACTTCATGCTTGTTATTGGACTCATTTTCAGTGATCCCATCAATTTGTTTGATTTGGCGCTATTCCTCTCAAAATTTCCATTAGCATGTTACTGAACACATCAATTACACTATTTACAGAGCTGTTGTTCCACTTGGAGCTTTATTATCTCACTGCTTTGTTTGATTTATTACCCTTTTCTTTATTAATTACTGACATGACTTCATCAATTTAAGGAATAACATTACAATTCAACTTGCACCTAGTTACACTTACAGTTGCAGCTTGTTCCACTGCAAACAGCAGGCACTGCATAATAGAATAAGCTCACAAAAAAATCATGAATGAGAAACAACACTTATCCTAAGCAGAATGATGCATGGGAAGTTAAAATTGCTGCTTTATGACACAGTATACATTCCAAACAGTATATGCCCGTCTCAATTTTATGGAGCAATATCATTTTTTAAATGGACCAAACAAAATAGTTCAATAACTCATACCTGAGATAACAGTAAGGACAATATACATTAATAGCACATGTAATAAGGATAAAATACATAAAAACATGTCATACCAAAATGCAGGGCAATGAGTACACACATGCAAATGCATTTTTCATTATTCTGTGTGGCAGATATTGGTAGGGACCAGACAGTGCATCAGGGCATAGATAATACAAGTCAGGACAAAAGTTAGACAATAACGTTATACTGACTAGCAAGGTTTTTAATTGGATACACATGACCATTCAAGTGGATAAACACTGGGGATCTAAAGTATACTATTAGACTAAACAGCTACATGCACATGTTTATTGACATGTAAGCCCATTTGTAGCATAACTATGTTCATGTGCTAAATATAGGACTATGACATTTCAATTACTATTTCATACCCTTGATTCTTTGCTTTTTACACCACCATTGCCTTCAAATCCTATACCTCACCAAGAGAATGTTTTTAGTTACTTGTTTCATAGATTTTTTTCCTCATATCTAATTATACTTCTTACACTGACCGTATAGATGATTGTATATCATTTGTTACTGCTCCTATAGTTGTCTGGTTTGGTATTGACAATTCTAAATTTGTCAAGATACTGCCTTTTGTAATGCTATGAGTAGTTTAGTACAGCCCAAACCTAACAATACAATTACTAAAATATACCATTGACTATTTGATCACAGAAAGCACTCTTCCAGCCAATTCTGAAGCTATTGGTGAAATTCCATTCTTTAAATGTGTTCCTATCCTGATTTATGCGTGATCAAAGGAGGATAATTCCACAACTGGGTACGAGGACAGGCAGTACCCTTTTTTTTTTTCTACAATCGCGCAGTTTTGCGACATCAAAAAATGATGATATTACTCACTTTCGTCTTCTCGTTCGATTACAACAACTAGCTAAATGATCTGACTCTCAGGAGTCTCATTATAAATGGGTCACGTGTTTTCAATGATTTCATAGTCGGGGTAACTCATGACACTGAGTAATCTTAACTGGTCTGTGGATAGGTGCTGTGCTTAGGTATTTCGGTAAGTTTATCATGTGGCTTTATCACAATACACAAGTGCACCATTACTCATAAGTAGGCATTTATGTCCTCCATATTCAGTACTAACAAATATCAAATTTACGTGATGCCAGCTTATTGTTTTGCTATGATAAAACACACTTTTCTACAACTTTTACACCTCTCACAATGGAGTTTCATGTCACCTGAATATAAAACTGTGAATTATATGATGTGTGGATTCAGTACAGGCCAAAAGAAATCACATCTACTGACACATAGCAGCAACTCAATGAACATTAGTTGCTGTACCTCTATTGTAACGAACAATAGGCCGCACATTGTAATTACATCAAACGTACCACAGCTGCAGTTATCCAGATAATAACCAGTTGGGCAGCTTGTTGGACATGGAGTCCCACACAATGTTCCAGTGTACCCAAGTCGACAGGTGCACATTGATCCACTGCAGGTGCCTCCAGTTTGACACATACATTCTGTGGAGTACAATGCAAAAAGACATTACAGTATAAAATTATATGGGACACTTCACGACAAAATTTCGTCACCCAAATATATTGCTTTTGAATCATTGAACCGTAAAGGCTATCGACCAAGACTTTTTACTACATCATTCATCTATGGATTGTACAATACATTTTGGGGGTTTGTGCTTGCTCCATGCCAGTATTACAACATCCGATACCTGTCACGAAATATTTTGTCAGCCTGATAATTATTGTTCTAGGTCAAAACACTTTGTCCGTACCTGAAATTTTTTGTCCGCTTGTTAAACTGATGGACTGGAGACTTGCATGGATCTACATGGGAAAGGCTATTGAGGGACTGACATGTTAATCGAATCCTCAAGTGCATCCGAGACCTCTAGCTAAATAGGACTATCATTTTTTATAGACCCTTGTACTAGTTGGTTCACAAAATCAAAGCGATGCTCCAACTAGAGGAAGACAAGTCAGAAAGGGTGCTGAAAGGTTCGCCGTAAAGGAAGGTCATCTACTGCACCCTAAGAAAGCAGGGAAACAATAACAGAAAGCGAACTCATAGCTCGCAGCATATTTGATTGCAGTTGTCGTAGGAAGTAATTGTGAGGTATTCGCAAATCCTGAGTGGCACAAGCTTGTCACATTTATGTTACTACAGGCCATTGTGGTGTCACAAACCAGTGGCGATAATCAAAGAGATGCTTTTATGTGGAAGTGTGAAATTAAAAGTATATGAATTGGAATTGTGATTCATAACTCTATGTCAACTTTTAAATGGTTTAAACGAATGTTTATCTGCGTTAACTGGTTAATTGTGGTGTCCAGTCTATAGCTTACCAATGCCCTGTCATTTTCGTACTCTTATGCCAGTGTTGGATGCAATGTAAACCCATAGTAAGTAAGGCTTTGTTAGGCGTGGCCCAACTACATATAGCTATCGTACAGTGGAGTGATTGTAACGGGATTTTAAGTATAAAGTAATTAAAGTGGGGGACAGCATCGAGGAAGTATATTGCGATTTGGCGGTCAAATTAAGCGGCAATATTGCGGTCCACGCACTAGTAGAGTGCTTTTTTATCTGCAATGATGAAGTGTAGTGTTTCCCTGATTTTATAACTTTTTAGGGCTTCAAATTTTCAAGTTAAAAAGGGTTTAAATATTTAAATTCCATTTTTAGGACTTAATTTCGTACTGCGTTGATTTTTTCCCACTAGAACCGGTTTCTGTGGGATACGAGACATCCAAAACAACTTTTAGTATATCTTTTCTACGTTGCGATCTTTAGATACACGTTCCTAAAGTTTTCCCCCTTTTTATGTGGATAGATCTGGTGTGCGGTTGCTAAAACTAACTATGAATATACTAAACTCACTTAATCCATGTAGAAAAATGAAACAACTTAAGATACGGTGTAGTTTAAGAACGGAACATAGAAAAAATATGGGAAAAGTTGTGTTGGATGTCTCATATTCCATAGAAACTGATTTCAGTGAAAAATATTCAACGCGGTACCAAATTATGTCCTAAATATTGAATTTAAATAATTAAACCTTTTTAACTTGAAAAATTGAAGCCCTAAAAAGTAATAAATCAGGGGAAAAGTTCACTTCAATATTGCAGATAAAAAAGCTCTCTATTAGTGCGTGGACCACGATATTACCACTTAATTTGACCGTCAAATCGCAATACACTTCCTCGATGCTGTCCCTCACTTTAATTTTACCTTGGAGTAGCATTCTCACAACTATTGTACAGTGGGACAAAACGTTTTAATCCCTAGGATTAAAAGGTTACAAATTTTTTTGTTCTTGGATAAAACTTTTAGTCCAACGGATAATTTTTATGTAGGACAAAAATTCACATGACATATTATATAAAAATTATCCGTTGGACTAAAAGTTGTAATCCATTAACAAAAAATTTCTAACACATGATATCCTACAGGGTTTGAACTCACATAACTTTCAGCAGGTGATATCAAATCGCTTCAAATTCAATTTTTTAGGTAGAGAAGTCCGGTACCTATTGATTTATTCTGTTGGATACTATTTACTTTATCTGTTACGGAGATATAGCTGTGCAAAGTGCGTAAAGAGTTTCCCGCTCGATTCGTGCCAATGATTCAAGCAATCTAATGTATAGGAGGCGGGTGCCTAAATCATTGGCGTGAATCGAGAGGGAAACCGGCATGTGTGTGCATGTTTTATTGTATTAATGAATTTCAAGTTGTGTGCATTGTCAGCTCTCATATGTTCACTTGTATTCTTGTATCAGAAGTTTCGCTAGAAACTTCACTAGCGAAACTTCCGAGCCTCCATCTACACTTTTTTCTTCAAGAGACTTTTAGGGGGCTTTGTTTAAGGGGTTTATAAGTTATTTACCATAAGTGTACAACAGAAATGGAAGTAACATAATTATACAGGTACCATATATGCTTACCAGTACAGTTGGTTCCTCCATATACACCACTGCTGCTGCAGTTGCAATCACACGTGTCCTTTCTTAGCACACCACCATTCTGACAGTTCAAAGGACATGGCACTGGAATGTAATCAACTAGAGTGAAATTTAATAATGCCAAATCCATTACTGTAAGAGGGACTTATTCCTAGAAATGGGATATGCATAAACAAAGATTTTGTGTCACAAACAGTCTTCATACTAATATCTGTATACAAGTAATAAAAACATTCTCTATACGAGAAGGTTGGTGGAATATAGGAATCAAAGGTCATGGTGGTGTAAAAAGCAAGGGAGCAAGGTTTCTGATTGAAATAGAAAAATGAAATAGACCTATATTAGCAACATGTCATATATTTATATGTGCATGCTAATATAGGTCTATTTCATTTTTCCGTTTCAATCAGAAACCTTGTTACCTTGCTTTTTACACCACCATCACCTTTGATTCCTATATTCCACCAACCTTCTCATATAGAGAATGTATTTATTACTTGTTTCCTAAATTTTTCTGGTGGATTTGGTGTTGTATTTAGTTCTTGAAACGTATAGAATCAGGTAGCAAAAACTTCAACTTGCACAATTATTTTAGAAACTGCAATTTTGTTGAGGTATACCATTATAATATTACACTAGTCCCCAGACGACCTCCATTGAGGATCAACCGGTGATAAAAAGCATTGGCAAAAGCGAAGCCATATAATACATAGGATAAATGTACCCTAAGTAAACTGATCTCACGCGATTATCAGATAAACCATGCACCGCAATACATGACCTAAGCAACTTTGGCGTTATATACACACATTATATTACTATAAAGCGGAGAGAGACGCAGTATCTACCGCTGTAACTATTACAGAAACTATTTCTTCCATTTTAGCGATATACCATGCATGCTCATAATTTATCGATCGATCATTTATCGATGTTACATGTATATCGCACCTTTGGGTGGTCGTTTTGTTGGCCCTTTCGGTACCGCGTTTTACATGCACTCGTCTGGCAGAGCTGGCAGCATTTGGATCTTTCCACCTTTAGATGCTCGAGTGGATCAGAATTGTCCTTGAGATTGCATAGTTAATTAAACCATCAAATTTGATTTTGATTGGTTATTTTATAAGTGCGTCATGAACATTGTGATAGCTGATGTAATGTGCTATTTGTAGATCAACACCAAATGAGGAACTACTCGCTATAGTTAATTGCCCGATCAGTTAGGCGTCTAACAGACCCCTGAAGATAGCCTGCGGACACATCCTGAAGCGATTGGTACACTTGGCGTCCTTTAAAAACGTTCCTGTCGTGAGTTATGCTATCCCGAAGGAAGAAGTCGACGACGACGACGACGGAGGAGAAAATTTTTAGGTGGGACTGGGTACGGACGATGGGACGAGTATTTTTTGTTCTCTAAAAGTACACCGTCTTGCGACACAGATACAACGCAGAACTATTCCCCTTTTTAATATCGCTCTATTGCCACTAAGAGCGAAGTGACGCGACTCTTGGCTGTCCCGCTAGACGTGAGTGACGTTTTTTAAAATGACATTCATGACACCTATATGGAACCTACTCGCGTAGGTTCCGATTCTACGTATGCCAGATCACACATTGAAACATTTTAATGAGCATATGGAACCTGTTAATTATAATTTTATTTTTTAATAGGATTTATCTAGTTTCTGTGGCACATAAACATTGCAATTCTATGAGCAACCTTATTTAATGGCAGTGTTCACCTAAGCTAACATACCAACATCATGCCACTGGAGTAGTGTGCTTGTACACACACACACCAACACACACAAACACACACATGCACACACATACACACACCATTATTAACAAACCTACATACCACAGGAGCAGTTAATCTGATAATAACCAGTTGGACAGCTTGTTGGACATGGAGTCTCACACAATGTTCCAATGTACCCAGGTGGACAGGTACACACTGATCCACTACAGGTGCCTCCATGTTGACACATACATTCTGTGGAATACACCAGCACAAAAGGACTTTTACATATACAGTGACAGATGTGGAGACAAGTACACATACCTGTACAGTTGGATCCACCATATCCACCACTGCCGCTGCAGTTACATCTGCAGGCATCGTTTCTTAGCACACCACCATTCTCACAGCCAAGGAGACATTGAACTGCATGATATTAAAAAAGGACATAGTGAAACATTTGTTATGTGGCCAAACTTTGAAGCAGTATGCATAACAGCTGTAATAGAAGATGCAGCAAAGGATGCAACAAATGCATATGATGATAAGTTGTTAACTGATTTTGCTACTGCATATAAAAGTGGACAAGTGGGGGGGGGGGGGGAGTTTGGATTGTTAATTAAATAACCAGGAGAACATTAGGAAAGGGGTTGTAATGGGTGTGGTTTGAGGCTGTGTATGTCCTCTTCTCCGTTGTTCGCTATTGCAGAGGAATCACTGTACCAAATTAGTGATATTTAGAACTATTGAACATGCAAATGGAGTAAACCATTCCCAAAATGTCACTTCTCTTATACACTCCCCCCTCCCTCCTCCAAGCCCTTTCATGTGATCAAATACATTTTCAAACCAGCCATCAGAAACTACACACAGTGAACAATATGTATTATACAGTGGCTAATTAGCTTACCACAGGAACAGTTATTCAGATAATAATGAGTTGGGCAGCTTGCTGGACATGGAGTCTCACACAATGTTCCAGTGTATCCAGGTGGACAGGTGCACATTGATCCACTGCAGCTCCCTCCATTTTGGCACATACATGCTGATGTTCAATGATGGCCTCTGTACAACATTATACTCAAATATAGAGATTCTAATGCATACCTGTACAGCTGGTCCCTCCATACACACCACTCCTACTGCAGTTACAGCCACATGTATCATTTCTAAGCACACCACCATTCTGACAGCTTAGAAAACATTGAACTGAATAAGAAGATGGAACATCACACTTATTTTTTACATGTCAATGAATTACTGGCACTAAAAATTATGTAACATTAAATTTTAATCAATGATTTTGTAATTGCTTGTTAAAGTAACTATAGCGAACCCAACAAATTATCTAATTCAAATCAATGTTAACCATTTCTTACTATATAATGCTATGATATCTCAAAACAATTTCTTTATTCTACAACACTCATGCAAAAAATTATTGTGCATTAATACAGTTACAAATATTCACATATAAGCTGATATGCAGATGTAGATGTATGACCTACCACAGGAGCAGTTACTTAGATAATAACCAGTTGGACAGCTTGTAGGACATGGAATCTCACACATTGTGCCCATGTACCCATGGGGACAGGTACACACTGATCCACTGCAGGTGCCGCCATTTTGACAGATACATACTGATGACAAATAATAGCCTCTTTACATAACTGTACTAAGGTATAGATTCTAAAGCATACCTGTACAGTTGGTTCCTCCATACACACCACTTATGCTGCAGTTACATCTGCAGGTATCATTTCTTAGCACACCACCATTCTGACAGCTTAGAGGACATTGAACTGTTAAAAAAGACCATGGTAAAAAAAAAATCTGATATATTCAACTTCTGAACCATGCATAATAGCTGTAGTAGATGTGGACAAATACACCATTGACAATTTATGTGCTCCATGACATATCACAAGGGCCAGGGGGTGGGCTTGCATAATAAAAGTTACCTCATGATTAGGTATAACTTAATGTTAGATCGTAATCTACCCGCGTAGGCGCGTTAACCTACATGTACATGAATGCATTACAAATCACTTAATTCCAACAAATTAACAGCCAGCCAACGCTTGAAATAACAACGATCAATATAGCAAAGAGTGCTACTTGCCAAGTGGCGGCAGAAAACAACGCCAGCATGCTGCTAGTGCTACGTACACTCCGGCTGGAGCACGCCCCCCATTGTGCTCGAGTTGTTCCGATTTACCAAAAAAACTTGCTAGATGCATTCCTCGATTTTTAGGCTATAATTGAAACTCTTTTTGCCACACATACACATACACACACACTCACACACACACACACAAACACACACACACACACACACAATTTCCAACTTTTATACTCTCTGTCATCAAGAACGTGGGCAATTTTTGTACGTCGCGATGTCTTGTATCTATATAAAGAGCCGATGGTTGAGTGTGCTCCAAAGCGGATTTATAACGAAGCTCTATGCTTAAGTGTTTCATTATTCGAGCTGAAAGTTTTATACGCCATTGAATGCGCGAGGACCATAGGTCGCAATAAAACGCCTGCGTGACTAAAACAGCGTTTGTTCGATCTATCATTAATGTTAAATGGAAATATCACTTATTTGATACATGCAATGGATCAATCTGCAATAGCTAAAGAAGCAGAAGAGGATGCAAGTTGACACCACACCCATTGTAGCCCCTTCCATATTATTCTCATGTTTATGCTACTAACAAATTAACCCATCCCTCCTATTGTTTAGTCTCACGAAATAAGAAAAACTACATCAGCATTTATTGCATCCTTTGTTTATTCTGGCATTCCTGCAGAACAGATGTACACATGCCGCCATCAACAATCACCCACAGTGAATAACATACACCATACACCTGATGATTAGCTTACCACAGGAGCAGTTAATCAGATAATAACCAGTTTGGCAGCTTGCTGGACATGGAGTCTCACACAATGCTCCAGTGTATTCAGGTGGACAGGTGCACACTGATCCACTGCAGTTACCTCCATTTTGACACATACATGCTGATGTCCAATGATAGCCTCTTTACAGCACTGTACTCAAATATACAGATTCTAATGCATACCTGTACAGCTGGTTCCTCCATACACACCACTCCTACTGCAGTTACAGGCACATGTATCATTTCTAAGCACACCACCATTCTGACAGCTCAAAAGACATTGAACTGTAAAAAAAGGTGAAACATTACATCCAACGTCAACATGCAAATGAATGTAACAAATCATCAATGAACTGTAATAATTGACTTGTTAAATATTAAACATAATGTACTCTACTGAACCCAGCAACTTATCTGATGGATCAATAATAAACTTAGTACAAGTACTGTTATTTGCACTCAACAGATAAGTCCACCATAAATGACACCTCCTGACATCTTAAAGGAATTTGTTCATTCTAATACTCTCAATTCTTGCGCATTATGTATTCTACAGCCACAAGTACATTTGTAACATTTGTAATACACACATGACCTACCACAGGAGCAGTTATTCAAATAGTAACCAATTGGACAGCTTGAGGGACATGGAGTCTCACACAATGTTCCAGTGTACCCAGGTGGACAGATGCACACTGACCCACTGCAGGTGCCGCCATTTTGGCACATGCATTCTATGGAATACATCGGTGCAAAAGGACTTTTACAGTACACAGTTTTGCATATTTGAAGTACACCTACCTGTACAGTTGATTCCTCCATACACACCACTGCTGCTGCAGTTACATCCACACGTATCATTTCTTAGCACACCACCATTCTGACAACTTAAAAGGCATTCCACTGGACAACAATGTGAAGTTTACAACTCAATGTGTGGAATGCTCCCATGGTCAGTGTAATGCACGATTGTAGTAGATTGTAATGATATCAATCATACACAAAATAAGTTACTCCCATCTAAAGGTTTCCCTAGTGGGGTTGTCATTATTTTGTAGCATTGAATCAGAGAGATATTGCATCCAAAATGATATATAGGGGAGGGGGGGGGGGGGGGGGGTTAGGGTTTTTTAACCCCCTCCCCCCCCCCCCCCCCCCCAGCCCATCGATAATATTATTCTACATATACACCTAGATGTGTGTAGTCTGGGTGCATGCTTTAGATGCCATTGTGGTTTAGGCGTTTTCTGTTACACTTCTGTAGGAAATATGAACTCATTCCAACTATATAAATTGCATTCTATTGATTGCAATATTTGTTTTGCATCCAAAAATTAAGTCAAAGATGTCATTGAAGTACTGTGTTACATCTCATGCTACTGGCGCATTCACTCCTTATATATTAATAGCTCTTTTACATCTTTGTCACAATAACAGGCTAAACATACCACAATTGCAGTTAATCAGATAGTAACGAGTTGGGCAGCTTGTTGGACATGGAGTCTCACACAATGTTCCAGTGTACCCAGGTGGACATGTACACCCTGATCCATTGCAAGTACCTCCATTCATACACATGCAGGCTGCGTGCGTGAAAACGATGAGTATACATTATCTTATACTTTATCCGACAACTCACACGTAACTTACTAGTACAGTTTGTTCCGCCGTATACAATATTCCCACTGCAGTCACATGCACACACATTGCTCTTTAGCAAGCCGCCATTCTGACAATTAAGAAGACACGTCTCTGTGGGACATTCATGCAGGGATGTTTTAATTAATGCGTCAGTCGTGCTTCTATATAGCCGCTCCAATCCGCTCACCACATATTCTGTTAGCATCTGGGTAAGAAGGAGGAGACGATGGACACTGGATGGCACACGTACCATAGATATCAGGGAGGTAAACATTGCAACATTTATCCGTATCCTGGAAGAAACAGAGCTGCGGTAGGTCGCACCCAACGCACGCTGTGGGAGGAAAAGTCGTGTATATGTACCGATCATGTGGAAAGGGGATGCTGCCACGAAGGGGGAAAAAAAAAAAAACGAGGCTCACGATTACAATGGTTGATGGGGTCCGAGGCTCGAGTGCTTAAAAAGAAAGGCGATAGACAGTACGAGCAGTCCGTCCTCAGGGATGCGTTGAGAGCCGGGGAGGTTGAGGTCAGGATGCGCCTGTTAAAAACGTTCTGCTCAAGCAGAATTGAGGAAGACGTCCAGTGGGATTGAACACACTCAAACTCGTACTGTCCGTACTCTGGCCCTCCTCCGTCCTTCGTGTAGTAGGCCACTATAGAGACGAAACGGTACTGATCGCGGAAGCCGGAGCTGGATAGACACACGATGCGGTATCTGAACCCCATGGGCGTCGACGCCGTTTGCAGGACGATGGTCGGGAGTGCCGAGCTCTGGGCGGTGCCGTAGTTTCCAGCTATCAGGCTGGCCACCTCGGTGTCGGTGGAAGGTATGCCACATCCCAAAAGCTGTGCGCCAGCCAAAAATGGAGCGAAATACGCCAGAGAAACAACGAGGAACGCTGGAAACATCTTTCTTGACATGGCTTAATTGCAATTGCATTATAACAAACCCGCAGGCTTCCGCTCTATTTGGCTTCAGCAGGGTTACGCAAATTACCATATAACACACTATTGGAAGATATTTGACATATGGGACAAGATTTCGTGACACAAATGTTATATAAAAGCCATTGCGTTTGAATCGTCCGAACGGTAAACGCTATCGACATTCTATTTTCAGGACTGAATTACTACCATTTCTCCATGGTTAAATACATTTTGGGGTCTTGCACTTGCTCCTTGCCAGTATTACAACGTCCGAAACTCCAGTGGGTTTGAACCCGCCATTACTTTCGGCATGAGAAATCAAAAGGTCAAAACGCTTCAAATTCGGTTTTTAGATAGAGAGGTCCTGCATCTATCGATCTGTTCTGCTCGTTAATTCTTACTTCATCCATTACGGAGTTATAGCTGTGCAAAGTGCGTGCAGTTTCCCGCTCGATTCGCGCCAATAATTTAAGCAATTCTATGTATGGAAGGCGGGTACCTACAGTGGAATTCGTGATACTTGGCCATAAAAATTTTGGGTGTGCTTTAATGCTTACTTGATTGTTTAACGTTAACATGATGCATTATTGAACATCTAACAACACAATGTTATTGATCAAATTTGACAACAAGTATCGGATTCGGGAAGTAAGGTGACAAACACGCCTCTTGGTTTTCGTCTCAGTGTCCCCAGTCCATAAAACGGTTATAGCATATATCTTAGCTGGAAGACAGAAGATCAACAGAAACTTAGGAATGCAAACCTGCATAGCGTTTGGCCCAGCCAGATTCAAACCCGCGAAAATACTTTGTGTTTTTTCGAGCGAGATACATTTATCTAGGACGAATAGTATTTAGCATGCAGTTTTGCACAGCGTACATACTGTGCCACAATAAATCGAATGTTATACTAAGGGATGGTGACTGCATGGATAGCCATGCTGGTCTCATGAATATTCATAGCCTCGTGCTAATCACCAGTATTTATGACATAACTGTTTCGTTTACCGTATTAACTCTGGTTGCAAACGTCGAGGCTAACGTCCGGCAATTGTGAACATGAGTGAATATATAAGGTTATGATAGTGATTTGAGAATTCTGATTTCAGCAATAAATTTGCCACATTTTTGTATGATTTATAATATCACAACAACAAATAATTAATTCATATTAATTAACTAAATTTAATTTTTCCAAATTGAATTTCAAACCTAGTGTAATTCTTTTAATTTATTAATACCTTGAGTTATCGTCTACTCACGAGTCTTAAATGGTCTTTTAATTGTCTGCTCGAGAGAATTAAAAACCCAAGCAATAGTACCGTAAAAGTAAAATGCAACTCCCCAGTGGCGGATCTAGTATGGAACGCCGTATGTTGCAAAACTTTTCACCAGGGAGCGGGCCATGTAATCAGCAATGAAGTATATTTCAGCGCCCCCTAATAAGCACGTTATGCGCCCCAAAAGAAACTTAACCATGGACCCCTAATACCTAGGCGCTAGCCCTTGACAGCATTAATCCATGAATTTCATTAACATGATTTGGAGGGGGCACTAAATCAACAAGGGGAGGGGTTGGTTGGTTTAAAAGTCTATTAATATGCCACCGGTTCAGGAGGAAGAATATGTCTATTCAGAAGGGGAGAACCTGAAAAGGAAAATATTTGGTAACTCATCAATGTAAATACGACTAATTGTTCTCAAATTATGTTCATCATATGTACTGGCAGTGGTCATGTAATTTGATTTTCATTAACCTGAATTTATATGAGACACTTACCATTTTTAATCATGCATGTCATTCAATTTGATAATGAATTTTCATTGATCGCTCTAAATCTCAATAATAATGTCTAACAATTCTTCCTTTGTCCTGTGGTGTTCTACTCCATGTCTACTGCATGTTAGCTTGTCTTCACGGACAATTAATACTTGTTTTAAATTAGAAAATTAAAACTGGTAATAACGTTCATGCATACATGCATGATTTTATTTCCATAAACACTTACTGCACACTGTGCTAGCAGAGCTCTAGTATTGGCCCTTAACTGGTGACCTGGGATTTGGTACAACTCAACTGAGCAGTCAAACATGTTCCAAGGTATGTTTGCCTACATTGTTTCATATTGGCAACATGTGTAATTCTTGACTGCAACGGTGTACAGACCCAAACAATTCCCTTGCACTTGGGGATCACTAACAACATGCTTAATTAATTACTTCAAGCTGCTGACACAGCTGTAACACTCACTTTGGAAAAAATATCAGTATTGAGTAGTGATGTAAAAGTAAGGCAAAGTGCAGCTGACCTGCCTAGTGACCAATTAGCTAGAGGAATCAGAACATCAGATGGCTGAGTCCTGCTCTTGTAGGATCCCTCAAGCACTCTAATCTCTATACTTAACTGTCCACACAGGACTCGGCAATAATCTGTTAGTGTGGCATGTAACCACATCACCATCATGCTTGCATGCCAGGAAGCGATGGCCAAGGCCAGTGAACCAGTGAATGGTTAGAACAATCCAAACAAGTTGATCCTATATTTAAAGCTTAAAACCACACCCTGCAAACAATACATATCTATATCTAAGGAGGGGGAGGAGGGCGGTATAGTTACATGTATATGTAAACTGCATCCCACTGGGAGGATTAATTGTCTATGAACACAATAATGCAGGGGACGAAATTGTTAATGGTAGGATAATCTACTATGACGTTAGTTCTGTTGAAAACCAGGTATGTTATTGAATTAGTCAGGCATTAGAAAAGATCCTGATTAGGGAATGTTTTCAGCAGCGTGCATGTGTTACAGTATTCATTGGCAAAAATGAAGGCTTATATTCAAAAACAGCCCCAGTTATGCTTGCAAATCCATTGCAATTAAAATCACCCAAGTTTTTAACGTGAGGTAATGTTGGCTGTTCAAGGTTCAAGATACAAGGTACGATCTTTGCAGCTAAAGGGTATGGAGGAGCACATCACCCCCCCACATACACACACACACATCCTACTATTGGTTTTTGGAGCAGAGCCCCCAGAAGCTTTGCAATTCTGGTGTTTTGGCATTAAAATCTAATATTAAACTCTACTAATTGGGGTGGGAGGGGGGGGGGGGGTTCCTTCATTTATCTAGGCATCATTGGCTCTGCATATTCAAGTGTATACAAGTATTTGGCAGAGTCCTGAAATTGGTAGATGTAAGAGGGATATCACAATGCAAGAGGACATCTTTTGATCACATGATTATGTGCTATAGATTTTGGAAGAGCGTATCGGAGTAGGTTCCATATAGGAATTCTGCAGTATGATGAATGTCATTTTTAAAACGTCATCAACATGAGTTTCTGTGCAAAAGTAATTGTAGTATTACAATCCTTTTTCTGAATACAATGGTTGAAAATCTATTTTCTGACCTCAGCTGGAAGCCAAAAACAGTAGCATTGTTAGAAATTGTAATAAATGCCTATAATGCCAGTCACACTGCAGATATGATTTAGCAAATAAAAGGTCTGGCATCAGTATTCTGCCAGTTTCATCCAATGGGATCTATGATACAGTTTCTAATCACACACATGCATATATGGGTAGCATCGTTGTAATCAAATGGGTGAATTAAGATGGAATGTGTGAGGACCGGAATGGTGTTACCCACCCTTTGCCAGAGTTGCCTGCATAGATCCAGAGTAAAATGGAGAAAGGTATGAGCATGGCATGGATTGTCATGTGCAGGTCTTTCTGAATATTCATAGCCTCGTGCTAATCTTGTTCCATACAACAGCTGAAATACCCTTGCAACCATTCATGATAGAAAAATGCCAAAAATACCAGCCATCATCTGAAAATTGCCATTTGCAAGAAATGTAATCCCAACAACTATGTACCTATAAGTTGTAATGTTCTGGGTATTCCACAGAAGGCTATCCAGAGATCATTTTTCAGGTGATGTGTTATGGTTATGTGCAAGGCCTATTCTTTGTTGGAAAAAGAAATTGAAAGCTAATCTAAAAACCCTATAAGGCCAGTGTTAGTTGTTTCAGCTCCACTGCCCTCTTTTTTTCATCATAATTGTGACCATAGGTAGTAGAGAAAAGGGAGTAATCAACACTAGTTAACACCTCCACTCCACGTTGCAGCACTTTTTAGGCTACCATAGGCTTTAAGGAACCATAGTGGAAACAAATTCAGATCTGAAGGTCGGTTCACAGTGCAGTAAGATGCCCCCCCCCTCTCTCATCCATCATGTACTGCATGAAATGCAGATGATCTGAAATACACATATCTCATTTTCAATCCCTCTACTACCTATGCTCATAATAATGACGAAACTGACATGAACAATTTAATGGGGGGAGTGGAGCTGAGACAAATAACACTTAGCAAATGGCTTGCGTACGATAAACTATTTGCTCCTCCTTGTGTCCTAACTGAAAACGTAATATTTGTTCCACTGGATCCCTCCTCCACTCAGTGGCATAGCGTGGGTATTTGGCATCCCAGGACAACCTTCAATAAGTCCCCCCCCCCCAACCACCGACACCCATAGTTAGAGGTAGAAACAGAGCTTATTGGTATTAAGTGGATAAATACATGGATATGTTTGAAGATATGAAAAAGTGGAGCAAGAAAGTATGCATCATGATGATAATACTGAATCTGATAACACTTCTACAAGTGTACTTACATATAATGATGTAGGCTATTTGAATTTTGATAAATCATCAAATTGTCCTGTCAATTCTGACTAACTTTGCATGGAGAGATTTGGCACTACTAAGTATTGAAAGATAAGTATTTAATGACCTAAACTCTGATGAGATAATTGACATTTTTGCTGGATCGAAGGAAGAAAAGTTGTGCTCTAGTACTTAGCCCACTCATTAATTATTTAATGATCCGTTCTTTTTACTTCAACCCCCCCCCCCCCCTCATTTTCAACTTGCTTACATTTTGATGTACAACTGCATGCTCTGAATGCACTCCTTGTCATTCTCAATTACATTTCAGTCACCAATCAATGCAATCTGAATATCATCATTTCCTTCGTGTGTAACCAATTCTTCATTGATTTCATTGTCACCTCCAATTTTTGCCTTCTTCAAAAAACGCTGAAGGCCCTTACTTAACGTGCATCCTCCTTCTCTAACTCCAATTTTCTCTTCCTGCGTTGTGTGCCGCTTAGTTTTTTCCCAGGTGTCCTAATTTGAGTTCCTATTATACGAAAATAAATCATAATAATGACAGTTGCATTGGCGCAAGTACGGATTTTCTGTTCGTGTAGGTTAGCTACAGAATAAGTAAACGTAGAATATTAACTTAATCATTTTCTTGGCTTATTGTCCAGTGTGCAATTTATACCAAACATATCATCTAGGCTTTTTGCCACCCTTTGGGGTCGGCGCCCGGGGGCAGCTGCCCCCTCCTGCCCCTCTTCCTACGCCACTGCTCCCGCTACGGAACAAATATGCGAAGCACCACTAAATCATATATGTTCAGTACAAATTTGTATAATACATATTTGTTCCATACACCGAGAATCGGTGCAGCCACATATATTGTACAGAACTATATCCGTGCAAATTTGAGCGCATATTTAATACATTTTAAAAAGTTTTTGATGTATGTATGATCAAGTTTGGCCAGTTGACACTTTACAGCATTTAGAAATTTACCAGTACCCCAGCTACACTATGTAGATGTACATTTCATACACTTTGTATATATTGTTGTACAGCAGGTCCTTCTGTGTACCTCACCAGAATCAACATACCCATTGTACATAGTCTACCATTGATGTCAATGCAGACTTTTCTTTTATCAACCATCCAGCAGGTTGGCAACTGAAAATAATGAGCATGTTGCCATGTGCACAAAATTTGGATTTATATTACCATGTCAAGGCACAGGTTCCTCCACAAAAAAATGCATGCGAAGAGTGAAACCAGAACCTTTCAGAATAAATAATTGCTCCATGTCCATAACTTTAGCATAACTATGCATCCGAGTTCAACACTTTGCACATGGTAATGCATACCTGCCACATGTAATATTTTGTAGAAGGCATTACAACAGATACAATGTACAAGAGGCATATAGGGACAGGTGGCGACTTCAAGTGTATATATTTGCTCTATGTAAATGACTATGGACATGCATGAACCTTGTAGCACACGACAATGGCAGTACTAGTACATGTCTGTGATTGCAATAAAACTGACCCATCTGTTTAGCTTGCTAATGATTTTCCACACACTTGCTATGTACTCAGGTACATGTGGATTATATGTTGTGGGAGTTCTCAGTCCTCAAATAACTATATCATACCTGATCACCCAAAGGTGTGTATCTATGGAATTGAGGTTACTAGGCGCTGCTATTGAAATATATAGGGATGCATTTTTATTTACTTTTTAGCGCTAGTACAAAAGTATGTACCCTGTTTTATTGTAGCTAAGAAGACAACTAAAGTACTTGCAGGACTTACCACAAAACATGTGACGTTTTGTGCATCAATTGGAGTTTCGATTGTTTGGAGTGTTCAGCTGTACAATTTATAAGCATGGATGGTGAGGCGGAAACCTAGAAAGAGTTTAGAACTTTGCAAGAAGCTAGAAGTTATTAAGGAAGTGAAGGCAGGTAAACCAATAGATGACGTTTGTGTGCAGTTTGGAATATGTAAGGGTCAGGCTTACCAACTGTATAATAGTAAGGATGCCTTGCAAGTATCAGCACTAAGTGGTAGTGTTCAAAATTCAGAAAGAGCAAAGCCAGAACACCAGAAATCAATCGCACTGTTTGACTGGTTTTGTTCTGTGCGATCGTTTAGAGATGCCGGTAAATCCCTATCTGTGTCGAGAACATTGATTAAAGAGGGCACTGCATGAAGCTCATGTGAGAGGTTTGAAATTTAAAGCTTCAAACGGCTGGTTTTCAAATTGGAGGTAGAGGTTTAATGTAAGTAAATATGTTAAACTGCATGGAGAGCTGGTGATGTAGACGTGCAGGCAGCTGGACAGGGCATTTAGTTGCTCCATAATGCTCTCCTTAGTTATGATCCAGGTAATGTATTTAACATGGATGAGAGTGATTTGTGCTACAAAACTATTCCCAATAAGAGCTATGTGTTGCAGGATGAGGGGGATAATAGACAAATTGGTCGAGGTTGCAAGGCTATGAAAGCCAAAGATAGAATCACTGTAATCTTCTGCACCAATGCTACTGGCAGCTGTAAAATGACACCTGTAGTAATTGGTTCTGCTAAAAGGCCAAGGTGTTTCAAAAACACTCCTCCTTGTCTTCCATATTTCAACCAAAAAAATGCGCACCACCCACAACTACACCAAATGGTGGAATGAAATTTTTTTGCCTACTATTCGCAAGTGGACATCTCAACCTGTTGCTCAAAGCTAGACGGATTCTTAGGCCACTCTGATAACTGTACAGATCCACAAAAACAAGTAACAGTGTACAAGTTCCCCCCTAATGTGACATCAATATATCAGCCATGGGACCAGGGGATAATAGCAGCTTTCAAAGCAAGCTATAAGAGTAAATTGCTTTCGAGGCTTGGCTAGTTATGAAAATTTGCATATGCTTTCAAAGCAAATAACAGCAGGCCAGGCTGGTTTATGTTATGCCTGTCTTGCTCACATTGGTGATGCTTAAACATTGGTTAATGCATATTACATCCACATGCATGCATGCATGCATGCACGCAGTGGGCATTGCGCGGGGCAGGTATATGTAATACATACGCTAGAGAGGTCTTCAAACACGCGTAACCTATAGTTGGCATGAGGACAATATGGAAAGAGTCGACAACAAATTGTTTACTTTGCCAGGCACAGCGAAGCAGCACGCTCAACTGAATTACATTTCAGGTAAGGGCGCCTTCAGCGGTCAATCGCATTTGAGAGCAACGTGGTTGGTTTGCTACGACCGTGGACTGTTTATTTAAAGAGCAATGAATGTGCCTTATTTTCCGTATCTTTGAGGTGCGATTTTTCCGTATCGTCAAGTCCCGACTGTACTTGTTGGGAACCACTTTTCCACACCTCATGATCAAGGCTTTGTTGACAGGAGTGCAAACATGCCAGGATTCTTGGATCATTGTAGAACTTGGAGCATACACCACAGATGGTGTGAGAATATGAATCCATTTCATTTTAGCTCTAGAGAAATTACATTATAACCAGTAAAATCAACACAATCTCATAAGGATGTTTATCTGCATACAAACATTATTCCTCTTATTGGCTACTGACACATGAATTCAATATATACAATTCAAAGACAATTTCAAAATTGCAGTCGTATAACTTGCATTGAAAGATTGGACATTAGGCCTCATCCCAAAAAACATTATGTAATGCCCTCAGCAAACTTTGACCTCTGTAAACCCCGAGGCTACATATGAACATGGCAAGTTCAATTACCATTTTAAAGGTCATACAACACTAGAAGTAACATAGTTCTATTTAAGGCCTAAATGTTAAATCGTCGGACCATCTACTTGTAGACGAAATCGTCAAAATCATCTACCCATAGACGCAACTTAAGAGCAATTTTCGGGCATTAATATCCTCCAAAAAATATTCGCTTTCTTGCTGAGCCATCTAAACAGGTCAAACAACACGTGGGTAGGGACACTTAGCTTCTCTGACAACTTGATTGCTAACTTTCACACAAGGTTGCTCTGGTGAGCAGCTACTTTAATGACATGCAGCTACTGGAGCAATCTTGCGTGAAAGTTAGCAATCGGGTTGTCAGAGAAGCAAAGCGTCCTACCCATGTGTTGTTTAACCTGTTTAGATGGCTCAGTAAGAAAACAAATATTGTTTTGGAGGATGTTAATGCCCGAAAATTGCTCTGAATTTGTGTCTACGGGTAGATGATTTTGCCGATTTCGTGTACATGTTGATGGTTGTCAATATAAACATTAATCATATGGCTATGCTATTCTGCATAGCGGCCACCTTTTGAAGAACTACTTCCTCTTGATCCCCCAAAAGCATTTTTTTGACCAATTGAAGGAGCCAAGTGTTCTTACTACTTATATCATTATTCCGTTGATACTAGTCTTTTGGCACTGGTATGCTTGAATGAAATTAAGCATATGAATGTGTGTACAGCATGCGTTGGTTATTAGGCCTCTATATATGTGGTGGAATAAGTGTATAAGTTAAAGTTGATGTGCACCATTATATATTCAATTGCTAAGGCTGAACTGTTTTGCAGTGCAATTTATGGATATACATTATCCTAACTATGGACAGTAAATAATGAAGACTGAGATCTTGTCCAGTATAGCTGATTGGCCTACTTGCACATGCCCCAGTACTCTCCACTGAAGTTTGTCCACTATTATTGGTAGTGATCTTGTGGACCAATATAGCCCATATAGAGCAGCCTCCTGGATGTGTAAATGGACAGATCCCCATACTTTGTCTTTGCCCTCCAATCTGAAGACGATAGTTGAGGTGCCATGAACATTTACATATTTTTGATCACACATTTTTGTCACCTGGGACATAGGGTGGGAGGCTTGCCATCGTGGGGAATCCTATAGACACTGTTCATGTGGCGTTGGCCATTAAAAATCTTTCCCAAACACACCTACAGTGCTCTTGAACCTTCTCTCTATCATTACCCATTGAAACTACTTGGATGAATAAAAGATGCACATCATGGATTATTCATAAAATTCCTTAGCATACTGCATTGCTAAATGAACTAGTGTCAATTGCCCAATGGCTATGATAAACTGCGGAACCAACCTGAAGTATACCTTTTTGAAGTTACAGCTTGATATTGGTGAAAATACTATATGTAGAGCTTGCGAAATTGATAATGGAAGTGGTGGAATTAATCTAAGCACATATACTCAATGAGAGGGTGCTCGATGTAATGCTCTATAATCAGGGCCGGCGCACACGGCCCGGTTGGTCCGAATTTGGCCGGATCAACTTTTATCCCGAAATGAAGGCGTGTCTGACCACGCCCACTAATAAATCTATAATATGAGAAATAATTAATTTTGATTGCTCAATGAAATTTTCAGCTGCTCATGGCGAATCAGTCTCATCTCTTATACAAATGACACCGAATTGCCGGATACTCAGCATTGTTGATGAATAATGAAGTCATTAAAAATGTGACTCACATCTGGAGGAACGACCATGAATTGGATTTCCCTCTTCATCAATATTGAACGACAACACAAACAAGAATAGTTTTGCATTGATTCCATGTCATAATACTGCACGCTTTAAGTGAACAAAAATGCTTGTACCTGGTCCAATCATTACTTACTGCCATTTTTCTTCTCCTCTTCTTCCTTCCGCCATGAAGAACTTGAGCTAGAAACAATGTTGAAGTGAACCAACAGCACCAATCACTTCGGCATATATCCGGACAAAGTATAATAAATGTGCTAGCCAGCACAAGATTCCTTTGGTCAAGTTGTTTTCCAAAAATACCTTCAAAAGGCAATCCAAGCTACGAGCAGAATACCTGCCAAAGTGAGATGATTTTAAGTATGAACTGGGGAAAAGAGTATAAAGAGATCCCATAAAGAAGAAGGCCTCTCTGTACACGGCAGCTACAAGGTGATCCAGAAAAGTAGAAAGCCTATGAGCGGGACAGCTATGATGCTGATCAAAAAAAAGAAGGGATAGCCACCTCTCAGTGAGTCCACAAAATTATACTTAATAATTATTGATTTATTTACCTAAAGGACCATAGGCCTACCCTGGCAGTTGTCTGGATTTTACGATAGACACAAAGCTTGCTCCAAAGATGATGCACACCATAGGGGGTCATAGATCAACCATTAAAACTAAAAAAGCATAGTGTTACAGCATTGTCAGAGGAATATTGGGACCTCACATATAGGATTACCAAATATTCGCACATGTGCATGAATGATGAGGACTAGTAAGGGCGCTAGTGAAAATGATCATATTGAGGTTCATTATGGTTTCACTATTTAACACTAGATGCAGGCCTGTGCATGTCTTGATAACACCTGGTGCAAATTAATTACACTGTTATTGAATATTTAGTGCCTTACGTATGTATGTTTTAGTAAATTAATGACTGCGATCATTTTCTATAGTTACTCCCTGTACAAACACAGGAGTTGGTGGTCTTGAGAAAGCTCAGCAAGCTGCATTGTAAGACTGTCTGTCAATTTGACCACCACGATTGGACACATCCTCCCACCCACGCTAGCTCCATCACGTCCCCTTCATATGGGGTCATTTACATAACTAAAAGGCCAGGATGCTACTTGCTCCTCTACATCATGGTTTCCACCTCCACCAGTAGATGCTCCCTCCTCCACATGGGATTCCCTCCCCCCTTCACTATCAGATGCACCCCACTTCCACCTCCACATGTAGACACCACTCCAAAGCTACCAGTGGATGTCCCTCGCTTCTCCATATCAGGGCACCCTCCTCTTTAGATATTGCACGTCCACATTGTGACACCCCCCACTTCCATTCCATCAGTAGATGCCCCCCTTCCCCTTCTCCGCACAGTATATCACTCCTGAACTGCGTAACAGTTATATTGCAGATGTGGGAATCCATTAAAGACCTTATTTCAAAATAATGTCAATCTATCTCTTATCTCACAAAGATAAAAACTCACAAAACAAGTGATAAAAACATTCTCTGAGAGGGTTGGTGGCATATAGGATTGAAAGGCAATAGCGATGTAAAAACATGGGTTTAATAATGTAATAGTCATATATTTAGCACATTCTGTTGTTTATCTGTGTGCAAAATATGGACTATTACATTTTCCCTTCTTATTAGACCCTTGTTTCCTTCCTTTTTGCCTTCCAATCCTAAATGCCACCAACGTTCACATAGAGAATGTCTTTATTATGTGTAATGGTTTAGTAAAAATCGATAAAGATTCAAATTTGCAGCGGGACATTTAAAAACTATTATAAACAAAAAAAAACTATTATAACAAAAAAACTGTTGGAGTTGGATTGATGGTGAAAAGTTTGAAAGAAAAATTGACTGACGAATTTAAGCGGTACATGGCAGTTCCGCTCACTAATTGGCGAGTTAATAATGTTATGCAGTGGTGGGAAGAGAATGAGGATAAGTTTCCTAATGTATCCAAGCTAGCTCGTAAGTACCTTGCCATTCCTGTGCCTAGTGCCCCATCTGAGCGAGTTTTCTCCCAGTTGAAACTCATTGTGGAGCGTAAAAGATGCATGGAGGTTGGATCCAGCCAGGATTGAATCTGTTCTTTGTCAGATGCAATAAAGACTTTAGTTAATTAAATCTGTTCTTTCACACTTGTTCTGTTATGCCCATGCATATCATTCATGAACCATTTCTATTGATACGCGCATGCCAAACTTCTATAGCATAAATAATGACCGTCCGTAACCGTATTAGAAAAAGTTTGACGGCTAATGGCCAGCCGTGTACGTGACCGTACTGAAATCATATGATCCATCTTTGACCGTGAATGTGACCATTTATATCCAAACGGCCAGCCGTGAACGCAACCGGATTGTTAAAAGCTGGCTGCGGCATCACTGCATGTACAGAACAGTATCACCGACCTGTTGGATTTTCAAACTCCATGGATTACCACTTAATATAGCTCCCAGCCTAGTAAGGATTCACTGATTACTTCACACACTTCTCGATTACCTATTTGTGATGTGTAAACTAAACTACAATGCAGAATACTTTTAAATGTTGTGTGGCTAAATTTAAATATCACACAGGATGGGATTATTTTCTCACTCGTTGCCTAAGTCTAGTTTGTTGAAGCCACAAAATGAATTTCCTGTATGCAGAATGCCGGTAAAATATGCTGGTAAAATAACTAGTACTAGCGATAAGTTGCATCAAATTAACTTTACCTGTTCGCTAGAGGCAAAGGAATTCTTTCCCCTCTGAGTCTCATTGCCACGGTTCCAGCTAAAGTAGCACGAAGTACTAGCGACGCACAGACTACGGCAAATTCAGGGTGATGCACAATACAGGTTAACCTGACTGATGATTCGAGAATACATGGAGTACGCCCTCCAACTCCTGGCAGCACACACTCACACTTGGTAGCTTACGGAATACACTGCGCTCAATAACACCACAATGTATTTCCAAGACAGCTCATTGGTGGAGGGCTATCGTGTTCTTTGATATCGCAATCATGACATGGACTAATCGTGTAGGTTCACAGGCCATTGCAACTCCATAATGGACGGACCAATCGTGTGTAAGAAAGTAGCCATAGAGAGGACCTAGGCTATCATATTAAAAAAAAAAACATGCCTTTGGCTGCAACAATCCAATATGCATTTTTATTATACAAATTGATTACCACATGAATCTAACATCACCGTCTATTGGAGTTATAGATAACAAATATGAAATCGAATGAAAATTAATTGGGATAAACAGATTGACACTACTACCATGGTGACCACACCTTCAATGTGTTTGGCATCTGCTAAGTGTTTGAATGTGTTTGGTAGCTGCTAAAGCACTCATGCAGTGGAGCAGCACCACAGATAGAGACAGTACACATGGATGAAAACGAAAATAGCCTGCAGTACATCCTACATATTACTTACCAGGTTGTGAACACTTCAAGAGGAGCAAAGAAAAAGGTTCATCCAGTTGGCACTGTGGTACCAAATTGATTGGTGCCTAGCTCGGCGACAAATTCTAACAAGGATGCCGTTGAATGCCTTCTGAGGCTCTGTAATCACTTGTAAATAAAAAGAAGTCTCTGTATGTCACTACATTACAACGGACTGCTGGATACATCGGGGATCAGTCGAGTTCCAATCAACAGAGCCGTAGGCCCATATATTATGTACATAAACATCATATAAGTAGGTAACACAAGATTACTAAACCGCCCTTCCTTTCCACAAATCCCCACCCCTGGCCTTCACCAGTCCTCCTACTTCACTTGTTGAGTGGTGAAAAAAACCACATGAAATTATCCTCATGTGCTAGCAATAATAAATTACAATAAATACATGGGATCACATATTTTTCAAATTAATATACTTTTCTGTCGTTTGAGGAACAAATTAGACAGAAAACAAGCTCCTATATGAATATAGCAAAGTGTATCGACCAATGGTATGTAGTGTGTTGGTTTGGGTGAGAGTTATGCATTTCAGTAGCTGTCAATTGGTAGAGATGCATCATGTGCAGTGTTGATTGGTGTTGGTAGAGATGCACCATGTGCAGTGTTGTTGATTGGTGTTGGGGTTGCGTACGAATATTGCTACCATGTGTAGTTTGGTAAATAGTGTGGAGTGTTCAGAGTTTAAGCCAATTTAGGCGTCTGTTATGAGTACAGTGCTGCTGTTACCCCCCCCCCCCCCCCCCCCCCTCCTTACACCCTCTGTAAGTACAGGTACGAAGGCGTATCGTATCACCTTGGTGAGGAGATCAGGTCTCACAGTCTGGCATTGGAATTGGTGGCAGAGAAGAAGAGAGAACATCATTCAATTTGTTTTGGGCTGGTTAGCGGTTATCCCCAAAAGATGAGGATTTCCCTGATAGAGGGTTTGCCACTGGGGTTTTTCCTGTGGAGAGAGATATGTGGACTCATCTCTTTTGAATATAGGTTTTATTTTCAGTCCCCGGCTCAGACTCAGTAGTATTGATTTGTATACTAGTATATAAGGACAGACTGTTTTGTGAGTATTGAGGTGTGTTGTGTTGTACAGTGGATGCAGTGATGACAGTGGCGTGCACAACAGATGACACAACCAAATATTGTGAAGTGTCTTTGGGGAGGGAAGCGTGCATGGTATAAGAGTTTTGTTTTCTAAGTGACACTTATATGCTCTCCACAACTTCTTTCTTATGCACTGGAAATTAGTCTGTCCATCAGGGAGCTAGTGGTCTGAATTTTTAATTACGCGTACATTTTAATTGCAAGCGTCAACTTTGATGCTCCTTCTTTATAACATGCATGCGCCAGGTTCCTTTTCGCTGCCACAACCCCAAATTCTGGGGTTTATAGGTGCGACGGCCATGGTGGGGGAGTGCAGTAAGCATCCCCATTATTTAAGCCCGCCCATTTAGTGTGCATGCATTTGCAACAGGATAAGTACCACAGCATTTCAATGACATAGACCGATAAAGGACAGTGAAGCTGAAAGTCAGTGCCAACATTTCTTTTCTTTTTGGAACCTGTTGAGGTGCAAGTTAATGGTGTATGGGATTATGCATGTTGTATTCATTGGGATTATGCATGTTGTATTCATTGTTGCGTATATATGTATGCTATTGCTGGAAACCACTGCCAATCGGAAGCGGGAATTTTCCATTCCAGACTTGAATGTTTGCAAGATATACCACGCCGACTAAATATATACAGGGTCTTCACAAAAGAACTTGAATTTACACGATGTAGCCAAAAATCTAGAATTATGATACCAAAATCATGCAAAGGTTTAGGCAAATATTTTTTATTAATTTTAAAAATTTTAACAAAGATTTATTGGCTTAAATAATCATGCAAATTCGCCTCATTGAAGTGCAGCAATGTTAAAATACGAACTGAATCCAAAAATTTTTCTCACCACTACCACTCAGTGTACACTCAGCGAGCGCTTTGATATCTATTTCACTTCGCACAATGATTATTTCAACCCCAATCCATATCATGATGTCATTGAGAAACACTGCAGAGTGAAGCCTATCATTTAGATTTGACATATAGTCTGCCGCGCACAATTTGTTTTTCGCATTCATTGAACTGTTCCTATCATGTTAGATGGTAGGTGTGGGATAGGTCGTGGGTTCAATTCAAGTTGATGGATTTTACTTTTTTTTTTTGTTCAATTCTAAACTACGCCTAGCATGCAGATAGTACTAGTAATTCTTTAGGAAAATTTTCCATGTTGTAATACCTTGTTTTAACTATTTGCTACATGTATACTAATAAAAACATACTATGTTTATAAAATAGACCAGAATAAGAAATGTAACAAGAGTACAAATAGTGAGAAGAGGAGAAACTAGCTAAACAATATTATTTATCTCGGAAAACGGAGTGAGGAATCATACACACACATTTGTTTATTAGAAAATGCATTATAAAAAATAATGCATGCTAAGGAGTCTGTCCCAATCTTGGATTTCTATGTCGACTTCTACAATGACAATCTGAACACACAAAAAACATTTACAGTCCCTGCCTCAGGGCCTCAATGTGCTCTGGCCCAATGCCACAGCATCCACCAATCACACTTGCCCCCGCAGCATGCCAACCCCGGGCAAAATTGTTCAGGTAGTTCTTGGGATCCAGGTCCTCACGAATCTCCAAAAGGCTCGAGTTGGCCTGCGCTTTGCTCTCATCCTGAGGGGGAAATGCATTGGCGTAGACGCCCACACGCACATCGCCACTCCTCCGGCTGTCAGTGATCAGGCGGGAGGCGACAGTCACTGCTGCCATCATGACCTCGGGCTGCGAGCAGTTGAAGAGGACTGCAGCGGCATCCAGTTCCTCCACTGCCACCCTCACCGCCTCAGCTACTGTCTCCCCCGACCGCAGGGAGGGCTCGGGATGGCCGCCACGCACCTTGTTGTCATCATGCAGGGTGAAGGAGAGCCACAGGGGCATGGTCGCTCCTCCTCCACCGTCACTTGCTCTTCCCTGCTTAGCCACCACCTCACGTGCAAGGCGGGCTTCGTCAATGCCGCTGAGACTATCCCGACCCCAACCAATGTGAAAGGGGTGGGGTGGTTAGGAGGATGATGGTTGGTAGTCGACGGGGGTGGGGGGGGGTGGGTGGTTAAGTTCAGTTGGAAGAGAGAGGTTATGTGTGTAGGTTTGATAATGATGAAGATGGAAAGAGCAAAAAGTAAGGTTTTCATCTCTCTCTATATCACAACCAACAACTCACGTCTCAGCCAGCCAAAGATCTATGTAGGGACGAAGAGCCCCCACCAGAGTAGAGAGGATGGGGCGGGCAAGGTCAGGGTTAAACCACTCGGCCCTGTAGGAGCCACAAGTGGGTGGCAAGGAGCCAGCCACTAACACCTTTCTCTTCTTTGTCTTTGCCGTTGATGTTGTGGCTGCTGTGGGTTGTGAAAGAGGGGCATCAGAGGGTGAAGAAGCTGTAGCAGCAGTGCGCTCCTCCTCCTCATCTCCGTCCACCACAGCCCGTGCCAATTGACCCGACAGTGCCGCCAGCTCTGCACCCCGTTCCGCAAACCTCCATTCCCCCAAGTGAAAGGGCACAATAGCATAGCTGTTGGTCGTGATTATATCGGCACCAGCTTTGACATAAGCCTGGTGCACGCGCGTCACAAACTCTGGCCCCTCCAGAAGCGCCAACGCTGACCACTCGGGCTGTCGAAAGGGTGCCTATTTTGTAAGGGAACGCGAGTAATTAAGAGAGAGAGAAAGTGAGAGAAAGGTGAGGCTATATATTTTAATCTCCCTTCTCATGATGCGTAGACCGTACATTATATACTCGGCTCACCCCAAGCCTTTTCAATTCCCGGCCAGTGCCTCCATCCAAGATCAACAGCGGTGGGTGCGACTGAGATGAAGCGCGATGGCACCTTCGAGTCCCAGCCGTACAGTGCCAGATCAGCCATTGGCGCCCAATAAAGAGACCGTAGTGAGCTCTTCTCTCCAATGTTCTTATACATGTAAGTGTTCGTGCATGCATTACGCGTTTTTATAGATAAATTAATTATTAACAATTAACTCGTTAACCAATTAACCACAGTCTGAACCTACACAGCCAAATCCTAACAAACTGCTACAGAAATGTTTGCCAGTCATAACCGTTACAAATATGATATCATCTTTGGAACATACAGTCTGTGGTCACAAAATATGCTACAGGTTAGATAAGTATTGCGTACCAGAAAGGGAGTGAAATTTGTGACAGATTATATTTAATATGTTACATATCTTTGCTCACGGCTGACGAAATACGCCTTTCGCTCCAGTTTCAAGCTTAAATGTGGATAGTTAAGTTTAGACAGAAGTAACAAAACGTTCTATTGGTAATCACATGTTGGCGGCTGTGAAAAGTTGGGCACTATCTCCGATGTAGGTGTGGCGATTGCGTAGCATGACGTATAGCACAACATGATGCAACTATTTATCGGCGGCTTATTTGGTTAGAAGTTAAGGTGCGGTCTCAGCTTCACGAAGCGCTCTCAGAATTTGCTGAACCAGACAGAACAGTGCCGTTATCAAGATGACATTGAGGCTGGATTCTAATTAGCGCAATGACATTATTCTAAATAATGGCCACCACTGTTTTGAACCTTCCCAAAAAAATAGTGTTCAGTAGTGTTCATCGTTTCATGATCAAACATACATGGATACATGGATACTAGGATTGTTCAACTCTCTGGCGAAGGAATCACTGGCATAGCTGGAATCTGATGGCCATGGAATAACTGATAGCTGGAATAACTGATAGCAGGCACAGCTGGATTAACTGATACGTGGAGATCAATAACTGGGCGCAGCTGGATGAATACAAACACTGAAGTGAATATCTACATATAACCAATATATGAGGCTTACTTTAAGGTTGGTCAGGATACACGTATGAGGGAGAGTTAGGGGGACTCATGTAAGAGGGAGAGTTAGAAGGATCAAGAACAGGCTGACTTTCCGCAACAATGGAATCCCATTCCTCTGCTGTAGGCATGCCATTAGCAAATTTACCATTCAACCATTGGTTGAATGCCTTGTACGTATTCTTGTTGCTGTCAGCAACTGTTTGGCAAAACTTGCGCTACAAAAAAAAATTGTATTATTACTTGTATAGCACATAGTTTTCAACTCTCTTACCAATAGTACCACATGCCTGGCGTAGTGTGGAATGGTATGTAGTTCCACCTTTAAAAGAGGCAAAAACCTCTCCACAAACTCATCAACCCTCATTGCTGCAAATTTTTCACATGGCTGTAAGCCAAGTATCTAATTTTTTGTTTATGTATATAAAGCCATTTAAATTAATTAACAATGAAGACAGTACTTACTCTTCGTCGTTCTTCAGCTCTCAGCTCATTGAACCGTGAGTTGCAAAATGTAATGGCAGCAGAGTATTTGTACTTCTTTTCTGCTTCACGTTTGAGCACTCTGTTCACCATTGCCTGTAAAAAGAAATATACGTCAACCCTTTATCTCTCAACGTACTGCATACTTACTTACCTTTACCATGGTTTGGGAAGGCATTCTATTGACAGTATTACCAAAAATGGTGCCAATTTCCTTCAGTAAATCCTCCTGAGCCAAATAATGGATTCTATTTGTACATATATATGTACTCCACTATGTACACTATACATACCTTATACACACTTCCTTCAATAGTAAATGACTTCTGCTGTAACTCAATGATGGAGTCAGACAACCGTTTCTGTTCATCAAGGATACCTGAAAGTGTGAAGGTGTTTCCTTGTATTGTAGTTAGTATAGTGTTTAACAATCCATTCAATGGATGAGGTGGTGAGCCAATGGAGCTACCAGAACCTAGAACAGTGAAGTTACAATGATAACCTGTCTTGTGATCATTTACCATGATTGCTGCTTACCTGTCACTGAAGTTGGTCTTGTTCCTGAAGTCGTTCCTCTGGCTGCATATGCTGCTCCTGTAGCTGAGATTGCCGTAGTTGAGGCTGTTCCTGCACCTGCATGCGAGGCTGTTCCTGTAGCTGCATATGGTGTTCCTCTTCGTGAAGTTCCTGATCCTGTCGCTGAGGTTGCATTTATTGCACCTAATCCTGATGTTACTCCACTGGATCCCACACGGGCTTCTGATGCTGTTCCTGCTCTCCCTATACGAGCGTCTTGTACTCTTTCACCCATGTAGACACGTCCTGATGTAGCTATAAGTGGACACGTGCTCATGCTATTGAGTTTCATGCACATCTGCGCATGCATGTACAATTTACCTGCGTTGGTTGGGATGCTCGAAGCCGTGATTGGCGGTGAATGACTCATTTTAAAAAATCACATGTGCTCGTTGTCACGTGATCTCATTTAACTCCTCATTCCGCGCTGGGAAAAACGGGCCGTATGTCTACTGGTAAGTACTGACTCCATTACGAAAGGCGAATTTACCTGCTTTAAAAATAGTTTACACTTGTAAACCATGCGACGAGAAGTTTCCGTATAGATGTAGATACTTAAAACATCTTCAGAGCCGGTCGCATATTAACTTTGTTGAATATTTAAGTACTTTGGGCACTACTTCACATGCTGAATTTCAAGAGACGTATGAAATTCACGAGGTACATGTTACTAGGTAGCAAATCTAATTTCATCTTTTAACATTTTGTTTAACATATGTTTCAGGAATCTGAAAGTCAATATGACATCTGTGAGGATGACCCCTGCGAGGATGACACCTGTGCTCTTGGTGATGATACTGTGGATTGTGAAAGCAATAGCAATATGGATTTTGTGGATACAGATATGGATGGGGACACAACTGATGATACGTACTATCCATTTCCATCAAAAATTTTTGCTCTCCTATACATGCTTGTTAAGGGTACACAGCAAGTGGTGAGTTGGTAAATGTTTTTGAAAATTAGTTCTAAGATGAGATTCTTCTCTCTCTTTCTTTCCTTTCTATCGTGATAGAGTGAACAAACTCTAGCTTTTGTTTGGTTTATTCTACAACAAATGGGTGTGAAAACTCCAAGTCTAGGGGCTGTTAAGAGTTTTAAGCTACCTGGCACAAAGCCAACTGTACGGGTATGTCAATCTTTTTTGCAATATATTGTATCTGTCATCATTTATATTCTTCATTTTAGCATGTAAACAAAGAAGGTGTTTCATTTTACACCATTCCATTAGCTACTAGTATAGAGCAATTTCTTGGACGTTCTGATATAGCTGAAGCACTGGTTCGATTTCCAGTACACACTCAAGACAGATTTACGTAAGATACTGAAAAATGTTAACCTTATAGATGACAGTGTGCATATCACCTTGCTAGTGAGATGTTTCATGGTAGACGTTGGTGTACAGATGAGAGGTATTTCACACCCATGGTGGTCTTGAATGATGGCACTCACATATTTGTGAGGGACTGCATTTCCTTTCATCACCCACTAACTGGCACGACAAAAGGGATGGTTGTGAAGTTTTTTCAACAGGTTTGTTGTATATTCTTGTATAATAGATATTTAAATTGTTGTTTGTATACATATATATTTTAGGAGCACTCAAAAGATGTATTTGTTGAATTGGACATGCTCCTTAACCTTGAACAGTTCAAATATTTTGTACCTGGAACAGAAGCTGTCTATATAGATTCTTACTCATGTATATTATTTGACACTACAGTTGAGCTCTCCATATCTCACATTCTTGGTCATGCTGATCCACCTGGCTGTATTGCAAAGTGGATCCCTCCTTCTCATTTCCACCGACTGGATTTTCAGGTTTGTGGGTTCCCTTAGACATTTCATTTTATATTAATGTTTCAGGAGACTATTGAATACTTGGCACCACATCCACTAAAAGATAAAGCAGATGGAAAGCCTGTTGTTATGTTACCACTGGTATTGTTTGCCGATGGCACCAGTGGAAACCGCAGCAAGAAGTGGCACAAATTTGAGTCCTGGTACTTTAAGCTAGCTGGCCTACCTCATTGGATAGGTACCAGACTTGAGAATATCCACTTTGTGTGCTCCTCTGACCGAGTTTCAGCATTAGAAATGGCAGAACCTATTGTAGAGGAACTTATAACGCTTGAAAACGATGGTATAGAGGTGTACGATGCCTATTTTAATACTGTTGTCCTGGTTATTGCTCCTGTGATATGCATAGTAGCTGATAATCCGATGGCCTCAGTCTTGCTTAATCATCTCCATGGCAGGGCAAATAAGTATTGTCGCTTTTGTACAGTATGTTGATGTTAATTTTTCTCTCAGGTTTACAACTGTTGCTATTTCATACTTCCACTAGGTTGATCGAAATGAAGATCCTACCATTATATGTAGCAAGAGAACAAGAGAAACAGCTTTGCAACAAATGGCTGAAATTTCTAGCTTACGAACTGAACAGGCCAAAGCTGAAATGCGGACACATTATGGAGTACATGAAAATGACAACCCTCTTTTATTCCTTCCTACTGATATTTATAAGTAAGTGCATAGTGGTATGTACCTTCTATTCGCTTTCAGACGTGTCCCCCATTTTTTATAGAATGTTACCATTTGAGGCACTGCACACTCTCCCACTTGGACCTGCCAAACATTTGTTGCGTGAAGAGATGCCACTGCTTTCAAAAGGGCAAAAAGCAGAGATTCTGGCTAGATTGAAAGCATTTCACACATCTGGTTTCAGTGTGAAACTCTATGGGAATGTCTGCTACTACTATCAGTCTTTCTGTGGGAGAGACTTCAAAGCATGGGTACAAATGGCTCTCTTTATCATAGGACCATATTTAAATGATGGAGAATTGGCAGTGTGGAAATCTTTTTGCAAGGTAATGTTTATTATTTTCTTGTTTTTAAGTGTTGTTTATGTATATAGTACCAGGTGTTCCAGATCGCATACTCCAAGTTTTTTGCTCCATCCCGGAGTGATGAGTGGAGATGCTTGTGCCAGACGTTTGTAAACACTGTGAAGCAGCACATGCCACACTTACTGCAGAAGCAAAAGGTTCATTTAATACTCCACTTAGTTGAATGTATGCACGATTTTGGGCCAACATCTGCCTTCAATGCTGAGAGGTAATGCATGAGTGTGAAGTGACCTGTTTTACCTTAAGTTATACCTGTGCAGGTTTGAGTTATTTAATAGCAAAGTTCGCGCATACAACGTGTTCAGCAACAGATTATCGTCTAGTCGTGACATTGCTCAACACTTTGCCACCATCCAGCACCTTCGATATGTATGTCAGGCTCATTCGTTCAGTGACAATGAAAGGTATAAGTTTATTAATGTATGAAATTTTAACTAATGCACATTTTTCTAGATGTGCACTTGGTCTTCAGCGGCTGTTTTCATCAAGTTTTGTTCAGCACACCCTTTGTGGAATAGCATACAAGGAACTATATAGTGACAAAGGCATATACCAGCCTGGAACACCGAGAAAAGTACAAAATTTTATCTGTATTTTAATTATCCATTATCACATCAATCTTGCAGGTATCAACATGTACAGGATTATTCTCTCTACCGCTCTGTGTGGCACTAAGGAGTCAAACTACTAATCTTGAAACTCTTCAGACATGTGAACCCTCCTATGACATCCTTCTTAGTGATATCAGTACAACTGATATTGTCGTACATTACAAAGCAGTCATATCTCAGGAATCTTGTTTGATAAATTGTGGTGACTACATTGAGCTCTGTGCAGGTGAGGTAATGAGTTTATAGTGTACTGAGGTTGAACGGGGTTTCTACCTGACTCAGTTTACATATGGTCTGTTAATGGCTGTGTTCAAGACATCAAGTGGAGCAGTCCTGTGCTTACTTCAGGGCTTTAAGCCTTTGTGTTCTGCCGATGGAGACCAGCGTCACAACAAGTATGACTGCCCACTGCTGGAACTTACACGAACGGTCTTCACTGTGCCGTCAGAAAGTGTTAGGAGGTCTGTGAACATGGTTCATCAGTGCGCACAGTCGTGCACCTTTCAGGAATCTCCTTCTGCTGAAACCTGTGAGAGAGAGAAGATCATGTGTAATAAACTCTCGTTTGTACATGATTTGAGAAACACCACTTATTGTTTCAATGTGTATTGCATTTTGTAAATTTTATCCATTTTAAAAAAACGGGAAGTGAATTAACTCTATCCATATAAGGAATTGGTATCGGTTACATATATGATTCGTTGATGTAACATATCTGATAACTTATCTGGTACAGAAATGCGTGTACAATCTGTACCAATTTACTGTTCATCAGACACTGTTACATACAGTATATCAGATATTGGTACATACATGAAACAATATGTTCCAAATATGATACATTTACGGAACAGAAATACATTTTTGGCTGTGTAGCAACCGGATGTAGCTATAGGTACATGAATCAACACCTAAAAACCATACTAGCATCTCATTTCTGGCGACAAACATGTACACCTCTGACCTAGGCCATTAGCCATATACATTTCAATGCGAGCGTTACTTTTCTTTAGCTTGTCCTGAAATATTTGATAAAGTTATCGCAAGGGTGATTTTGCTGGATTACTTCCATATTAGCATCATTGCGCAGATATTCCCCACCCATAAAAAGACCCAAAAATGGTGCATGAATTTCCCAAGGCTTGAAAACTATACTTCAGAAAATTCGTTTTTACCATAAAATGACAGTACAGTACATTCAACTAACTTAACCATGGTAGCATTGGCATGTCCCATCTCAGACACCGAGCTATAGTGTTCATGCTCACCGTGCGTAGGTCAATAGCCTTCGAAGAACCAGAGCCGATAGTTCGCAATGCCAGGCCACGTAGTAAATTCTGCGCCTCTTAATAATTATATGATCGATAGTCCAATTTAGGATGCGTAAGGACCATTTGATAGAAGCTCTTTGGAGTTCACGGAAAATGAAAAAAAATTGACTCTTGAGAAGCGTGATTTTGCTGGACACTGTCCCATATATGCATTATATAGATTGAACTTGAACTGAATTACGTAGCTATAGTATTCTTTACTCTCGATCTCTTTGCTGGAGGGGGAAAGGCAGCTATACCAATTGTGGTTCAATACTTATACACAACAGGTTCAGCACACGGTCGACGTCTTTAATGGGAGCAAATGCTAAGCCAAATCGATTATATTTGGCATGGATTGACTCGGACCTCCTGTTCACCCAGGAGGCCAAAGCGGTTATTATTTGCCTACTGCAGAGTGTGATCCTCTAATAGGGGCATTTTAATTGGGAACATTGCCTTGGGATATGTGTCTCAGAAAAAGGCCATGAACTCTTGAATAGCCTAGTTAGTTAGAATGCAGCATAAAGTGAAACCTACATGTATGCTGAACATTGTTAACGTACCTGGTCTAGTGCATGAGCTTGTGTCACATCAGTGAAGTTGCGATCATATATATTGTGATATTTTGTGATATTTTCCATATAAGGAGAATGTGGTGATGAACTTTGTCACTTGACCAGCTACATAGTACCTCTCCAGATCAGTGGGGCAGTTTCTCTTGTGCCAAGTGAGATACAGATGTGCATAGAGAGGCTGGATGTTTGGTACCTGATAAATATTTAAGAGTATGAATTATTCATATGTACATGCATACCTTCAATGCCTTGAGTACATGGTTACCAATAAATGCCTCCCTCCCCCCCCCCCCCTCCAAAAAAAAAAATACTGCCGTTGTACTCCAAATGATTGTAATGCATTGTCAAGTGTCTTGACAAAGGGCCCTTCTTTTTCAGAGTACCCTACACGTGTCTACCTACCATGCAGGAGTTGTCTACACAATGAGCACTTATGATGTTAAATTAGCTGACTGCAGTAAACTTTCTGTTAATGGTGTCAAAGGTGTTTCTCCATTATTTGTCATCATCATTAAGTTTAGTAAAATGAGCTTTCTCTTGACTATATGCTTTGTGTGCTTGAAGGAGTAGCAAAGTGACAAATGCATTATTGTGCAATATATATTGATGTTAATCAATTCAGTTAATCCAATCAATGTCTAAGTTTTGATAATCTACTTATGCAAACCGTGCTGAGCAGTACTTTAGGTGCACAGCATCATCATATGACATGCATTTTTTTTGGACAGCATTCTTATTGAAGAACCCAATGCTGATGAGAGAAATCTACTTTGTTGCTTTGGCCAAATAGTGAAGCACAGAATATTGCTGAGGCATGGGGTGCTGAACTCATTAAGGCTTCAAAACGAACAGCAGTAGCTAGTGTTTGTGCATTTAGAAAACCATGAACAAATAAAATTTGGAAGAATACAATCATTCGTGCGCACCTTAAGCTTGCACTTTATAGGGTATGACATGATAGGAGGATGGCGTTAACTTCATTGCTGCGAAGGGGAAGATGGAAAACCATCTGTTCCCAAATGTCTCCCTCAGGTCGCCATCAGTATCATACCTCTACCCCTCAAGCAGCTGTCAAGATAAAACCCACCAGGAGTAACCACACCCCTGCAGCCACACACTCTCAAGTGCAAACCCAACATCTTGGTCCCCCAAGATGTTGGGTATGCTACTCAGTCCATATCAAATTACATCTATTTTGAAGGAAGCTGGTCCGACGTGCAGAGAGTGTCTCAACATAAATTGACATTCTTGCAACTAACAATTTTGCTAGGGCTGTTAGATCATAAAGGAATGTTCACATATCATTGCAGCACCTATTAGTACAATAATAGCTAAGTCAAAGATTGTTATTGACATTGGTAACAGATACTTCGTTAGGCAACCAAACATGTTTGAACACAACTGAACTGTAATAATATTTGCAATATATACATTTGGATATGTTTCATTGAACACAATGACTTCATCACTTCGTCATATTATGGCAAGACATGGCAAGACATTCCAAGTCATGATAATGCTTAGCATGACTTGGAAAGACTTGACAATATTATTTCTTAAGGTGGTGGTGTTGTGGTGCTTCCCTGGTATGTGTGGAGCACCTGGGACATTTAGAGGGGAAAATGAGCAGTTGGGATGGCGACTGTCCCATCCCTCCACCTGTGGATAGTGGGCAACAATTAGAGCCAACAATTGCACAAAGTTGCATCGATGGTCGTACCTTCTACCAATCTGATAAACCATGTGCACATGCACATCCTCTACACAATACCAAATGGACAAAAATTTAATACAGACTCAGCTCATCAGAAAATATAATGACCTCACATCTCACCATATTGATTTGGAAAGCTCCAAAAGTTGACTCCTGGAGGTGGAGGTGGTGATGAGGAGGAAATGTCTACAGAAAGATGGCCAACTCAAGTGATGGTAGAATGGAGGCATCCAAAAAATGCCATTAAAAGATAATTCACATGTACAGGAAGTAAAGCCATTCCTACAGAAAGTAAAACCACACCCACTTGGCACATGCACAGAAGTAGAGACTCCTCCCTCAGTGGGAGGTCCCTCTCCAGTGGGCCCCACACTCCCAGAGTACAGGGTACAAGGTTCCAAGGTACTGCTGGGCTGGTCGCTTCGGGGACCCAAGCTAATGGGTTTGCACTAGAGAGGGTGTGGTGCAGGGAGTGAGGTTACTCCTGGTGGGTTTTATCTTGGATGGCTGCTTGAGGGGTGGAGGTGTGATATTGATGGCAACATGAGGGGGACATTTGGGAACAGATGGTCTTCCATCTTTCCCCACCCTGCAAACAAGTTACTGCCATCCTCCTATCATGTTCTACCCCTCTCTCCCCAACATCACCTCTCCCTCTTTCTCAATCCCTACCCACACTCCTCTCCTCCCCACACCCCACTCTTCCCGCTCACACCCAACTCCAATCACACCCAACAATATTCTATTATCTTCTTCAGGTACACCTCTCTGCCACACCACTCCCTCCATCCCTCTATACACCTACCCTCTCCACCACTGTCCCCCCTCCACCCTTCTACACACCCACCACTCCTCTTTACCAGCTGCCACACGACCAGAAGCAGCATAATGACCATGCCCACTGTCACAGATTGGATGCACAGGACCATCGGCCCTGGGCCCAAGTAAGTGGGGGTCTGGTTGTAGGAGGTGCCCGGCATCAAACATCCAGAGGGGGAGGGGCACATCGTTGCCAGTAACTCAAAGAGTTACTATTGACCTAGTACTCAGAAATAGAGCAGCTAATCAGAGCTTCAGGGTAGACTGATGAAGTGAGCTGATCTGTGGTCAACTCACATCCACCTCCAACATTGCCATGGGGATGACGTTCCTGCCCACATCCAGGAGCTGCACAAAGATGTCCCTCGACCACTGCAGTGGCCTGGTTGTAGTAGGAGGCCACGTTCATGTAGGAGGTGGAGCTTGTGAGGTCAGTGATGCACGTGGGGAGGCAGTCTGGGATCAGGAGGGAGGAGGCTGTGCTGGTGTCGAAGTGGGTGAGGTCAGAGCCACCGCTATAGCAGAAGAACTCCTTGTTGTCATCAAGGACACTGTTTATGACCACACTGGTGTTAGCAATGTATGGCCTGGGTTGTTGTACACTAGGGTAGCCAGGTTGCTATGAGTGTTGCCGAGGAACTCAGTGTGGCTTCATCTTATAGAATGTTATGATGTAGTTGACGAGTTCCACACTGGTCCAAGGGAGAGGGGGAGGAGGGGGAGAGGGGGGAAGAGGGGGGAGGGGGAAGAGGGGGGGGGGGAAGAGGGGGGAGGGGGAAGAGGGGAGGGGGAGTAGAGAAAGGGGTGGATATAGAGGGATAGAAAGAGGGAGGGAAGGGGTAGTTAAAGAGCCATAATAGGGGCATAAAGTGATGTGGATTCAGATAATATGGACCACATGGAAAGTTCACATGCACACATAACACACAGTCACCTCAAACATGCAATTTTAACTAGATAAACTAACTGGCATGATCGGGAAGGGGTCACCTTCCCAACCAGGTGGTGTGTACATAAAAAGAGTTAGCAGCTTTTGTGCATTTTAAGTCAGCAAACGGATTATATTACTGACTTTCTTAATTTTAAATTTTTTATGAGAGGGGCGGGGAATGCCTAAGATACATAATATATCTCTGGCCTAATGCTTTTTCGACTAATTATTGCTACCTTAACCACCTATTGCTTATCAATTGAAGGTTTAGAGCGTGGCAGTTTCACAACTTGTTATTTGCATTAAGGAAGATTAGTATGGTTTACGGAGGCGATCTTTACACCTAATTATCCATGAAGAGAGCGAAGAAGTGAGTTAAAACAAGCTATAATTTCTAAGCCTAAGATAGATATGTAGGGCATTATAGGAAGTGACGAAGCCATTTTTAAGACCCTCTGTTAGCTCATATTACTATAGATGCAGCGAGGTAATCCTACACCTCGGCGTTACGGCACATTAGTATATGTGCGTGTGCCATTTCAAACGAGCAAATTTATAATCATTTTCTCTTCGGTTAGGTGGTTCAGAGATAATATATATTATCTCTGGGTGGTTGTGTTCGTGCATGTGTTTGTGCATCTTCATTCAAGGCCATGTTCGGTTATTCTTGCGCACGCGCTTGCGTCTCCCCACCCAAGTCATGCCCCTCATCCCACATCCCTCTCCACATCCCTCTGTTCCATACCATTTCCAATTGTGTCACCAGGCACCATCCTTTCTACCGTCATTAGCCTCCTCCTTCAGCATTCCAATTAATGCTCACCTCTCTTCCGTCCGTGGAGTTTGGTCCTTTCACGTGTTAGTTGTGTGTGCTGAGAGTGTACACTCATGTTGGGGGCGAAAATATTATTTGGTATGTTGGACGAGTAATATCGAATTGTGTGTGACTGTGTTTTGTGAGTTTGGAGTGTGTGGAATATCGCCAAGTCCCGATGGACAAAGATTTGTGTAACAACTAATCCAACACATTCACCATACGACTCCAATCATTACACACTAAAAACACACCCTGCATGCGTGATCCTACATAACCCTCGTTCCCAGTCCTTCACACTCCTCCCCACAATTCAGTCACCCGGATCTGTATACCGGGCCGGCTTCCGAACTACACGACCGCTGCGTGTAGTGCTAACTTTGGGGCTCCCTGTTACAACTGATGCACTGCCACGCTCCTCTGCCTCTCTTTGTTCTAGAGGTGAATCTCGTTTCTTTTCCAAGGAATGGTCTTCAGTTTGCCGGGATGTAGGACCTTCAGTTTGCTGAGATATTTGAGCTTGACTCATGGTGGGTACTTGATTCATGGTGGTGGACACTCGAGGTACAATAATGTTATCTGTAGCCGGGGATGTTCCGGGGTCGCCTGGCAGGTTCCTCCCCTGCGATTCCTTCTGTCTCTTCTGACCCCCTTCCAGGAGTCAAGTTTGCTGCTTGTGTATTCCCCTGGTAGCCAAAGTCGTCATCATCATGTTCCTCCTCTCTCCACCCTTGTACATTTCCTTTTATTTGGTCAGAGTGCCTCCTCCAAACTCCCCCCCCCCCCCCCATCACACTGGACTTCGTAAGTTTTCAATCCAAGAACTGCCTTTACCACTGATGGGACACAGCGATTATGTCCTTGTCTGTAGTCCCTCACCACCACTTTCTCTCCAAGGCTAAACACTCGCTCTACGGCTGCAGATCGGTCCATAACCTGTCTGGTGGCTGCTCGCATGACTGTTCCCCGGAGATCCGGCCTCAACAAATGTAACCTGCAACATAAATCCCGATTGATCATCAGTGTAGCTGGTGACGCCTCAGAGCTAGCATGTCTTGAATTTCTGTAGGTTAATAGGAAATTGGCCAGTCTATGTTGTAGAGTTCTTGGTTCCTTTCTTGACACTTGTAATGCATGCTTTAAGGTCTGTACGAAGCGCTCGGCTAGTCCTTTGGTCGCAGGGTGGTAAGGGCTGGATATGTAATGCTTTATGCTGTTAAGTTTCATCAACCGCTCAAACTCCTGTGCCATTATCAGTGACAACAACTGAGGGAATTCCCCACCTCGCAACCGTCAATGTGCGGGATGCGTACGCTACTGGGTGTTCAGAACCATCTGCATACTTGTGTGACAAGACGACTCCCAGTCCATAAGAGCTCGCATCACATGATAATGTGATAGGCAGACTGGGATTTTAATGGGCCAACACTGTTTCTGATGCCATCAAACGTTTCACCTTTCCAAAAGCTAAGCTACACTCTTTGTCCCAAGTCCACTTAACATCTGCCCATATTAAACGATGTAATGGTGCTAACTGATGTGACAAGTTCGATAAGAATCTGTGATAGTAATTTACCATTCCCAGGAATGCTCTAAGCTTACTCACATTGTTAGGCGAGGGTACCTCCACCACTGCTTGCACTCTCTCTGGCATTTTATGCAGTCCTTCCACATCAATCCGGAACCCGCAATATACTATCTCCCGCTGGAAAAACTTGCTTATCTTTTTGTTGATGGTGAGGTTGTACTCATTCAAGCGCCCTAAAACCTCATCCAACAGCTTCAAGTGTTCTTCGTCTGTTGATCCTGCAACAATGATATCGTCCAGCAGACACTGTGTTTTGGGAATTCCCGGCCAAACCTGTTCCATGGCTCGCTGCCACAATGCAGGTGCAGACGCAATACCAAATGCCAAACGATTAAAGCGATACAAGCCTTTTGAGGTGTTGATAGTGGTACACTCCTTGGACTCCTCCAGTTCCATTTGAAGGTATGCCGAATGTAGGTCTATTTTGCTAAAGACCGTGCTTCCTCCTAAGGTCGCAAAATGTCCTCTATGCGTGGCAAGGGATATTGGTCCACCTTGAGACACGGGTTCACGGTGGCCTTGAAATCTCCACATATACGCACGGTCCCATCCGCTTTTGGAGCTACCACTACTGGAGAAGCCCATTCACTCCAAGTGACAGGGGTTATCGCTCCCTAGTGTACCATTCTTTCAAGTTCCTGCTCCACCTTTTCCCGCAAACTGTAGGGAATCGGACGAGCCTTCATAAACACGGGAGATGTGCCCTCCCTCAGCACTAAGTGACCCTTAATTTTAGCCATAGTTCCAATGGTGTCCCGCATGATTCGAGGGTATTTTTTTATGATCGACTCTATCATTTTCCAAGTTTCCATTTTTGGAGCAGTACGGTTGTCGATCTTGTTGATGTGGTGCCAATCGATAGGGACTTTCGACAACCAATCTCTCCCCATCAACGGTGGTCGATTCCCTTCCATGACTAAGAGGGACAATTGAACGCAAATCTTCCCCTTCTTCACAGTGACCTCGAGGGGATATCCGCTCTCCTGTATACGTTTTTAGTTTAATCTGGGTATTCTTTAGAAGTAGATCCTTGTATTGGTTTCGGTATACAGAGTAGGGCATCAAAGAAACAGCAGCTCCTGTGTCCAATTCCATTTTCAGGGGCCTGCCCTCTACCTCCACTGTCACAAATAGCGGCTTCTGAGACTGCCACTGCTCCATGCCCAGCATGTGTATATTCTGCCAATTAACAGGCACCTCTCTTTCATCTTCACTTCCCGGCTGTTCCTGGAAAGCTACTTCTTTAATCTTGTTCCTTCGCCATGGCTTAACCTGTGATCTTTCACCTCTGTGGTTCCCACGTTTGTCACCTCTCTGGTCTTCACGGGGTCTTTCGTCTCTCTGGTCCCCACAGGGTCTTTCTTCTCCCTGATCCTTATGCTTCGCCCTGCACGCTCTCTCAATATGTCCTCGCTTCTCACAGTATCGACACTGTTCCTGCGTCACCCAACACTCTCGAGCATCATGTGCACCGTCACAACAATAGCAGCGGACCCTGATGCCTTTCTTAGGTATCTGGGGTACCTCAGCAGGCATTGTGTTCACCCCATGGAACTGCGCTGCATCTTTTTCCGCCATTTCCCCAATTTCCATTTCTTCTACCGCTGCAGCAAAAGTTAAATCCCTCTTCATCAACAAACGCTATTGTACCTTCTCATTCTTCATACCGCATACTAGCTGGTCCGGCAAAGTGTCGTCTAACGCATTTCCAAATTCGCAATGTTCAGCCAATTTCTGCAAACTGGCAGCGTAGGCCCTAATTGTCTCGTCGGTCTTCTGTTCTCGCTTGTGGAAGCGGAACTGTTCGACAATCACTAAGGATTTCGGTGCCATATGTGGCATGAGAGTCTCAATGAGTTCCTTGAAGGTCTTGTCGCTAAGTTTTGCTGGTGCGACTAAGGCTTTCAAAAGACCGAACATTTCGCGTCCAATACAACAAAGTAGTGTGTCCCGTTGCTTTTCAGCCCCCACGTTGTTCGCCGCAAAGTAGTACTGCAACCTTTCCAAGTATGACTGCCAGTCCTCCTTCCCTGCGTGAAACTTGCCCACCTGACCTATCAAACTCGTCATAGTTACTAGTATTCAGAGCTATCCCACCCTCGTCGCCACTGTGGTATATCGCCAAGTCCCGATGGACGAAGATTTGTGTAACAACTAATCCAACGCGTTCACCATACAACTCCAATCATTACACACTAAAAACACACCCCGCATGCGCGATCCCACATAACCCTCGTTCCCAGTCCTTCACAGAGTGCACACTTGTTAGTGTCTGGGTTATGCATGTGATGGTGTGTATGTAGTAATGAATATTGTGCAGGACAACATTAACTCACCTATATGCTTGATCACATGGTGACCATGTTGCCCAAGATTTGCGTCATACAGATATCTGAAGGAAGAAACTACGTCTAGATTGGTTTCTTGGATGTGAAAGACAGAAGATTCATTTGTGGGATGAGAGGACGTAGACTGGATCATTACTTTTGTTTTGTCTGTGCTCACACATAAACCCCAGTCCTGGGCTGCTGTAGAGAAGCGATTGATAAAATCCTGTAGTGAAACAGCATCATGGCAACTTGCCATGACATCATCAGCAAATCTAAGATCACAAATTGAAACCGACATCGGAAGTCTTGTACCAGAACGTCTAAAAAGCTTTCCATCCATCTTATAACTGACTTGGACACCGTCATCAAATTCCTTCAAAGCATCTTGCATCACTTTGTTGAAATATAGGTTAAAAAGGAAGGGTGCTAAAACACAACCTTGTTTTAGCCCGTTTGAGACTGAAAAGGGATTTAATAATACACCATTTATACGTACTGAAGCCTCCATACCAAAATGCAGTTGTTTAATGATGTTGACCATTTTAGCAGGGAACCCCAATTTACCAAGCAAGCACCAGAGTGCATCCCTTGGAACAGAATCATATGCTTTTTCGAGGTCAAAAAAACACATGAAAAGTTGGCAGTTTTGTTCTCGAGCTTTTTCTTGAAGTTGACGTGCAACAAAAACCATGGCAACAGTCCCACGTTGTTTACGAAAACCACATTGAGTTTCATCGATGATAGATTCCGATATATCAGAAATGCGGTCTGCTATAAGACGAGTAAATACCTTTCCTGCAACATTAAGAAGGGAAATCCCTCTCCAGTTGTCGCAACAGTGAAGGTCACCTTTTTTAGGTACTGGGACGATCACAGAGTCCACCCATTGTTTGGGAACTTGCTCTGATGACCAGATCTCCAAAAAAGGGAGTGTAACACAATAATAACATCCTCTCCACCAAAGATGAGGAGTTCAGCTGATATACCATCCTTACCAGCAGCACATCTACATTTCATCCGAGAGAGAGCCTCCTTTACTACAGTGATTGTAGAAGGGATGGCAAGGGATTCAATTGTAGGTTGTTGTGGAACCAGAGAAAGAACACTATTGTTAAAAGAATAGGTGGAGAAGTTAAACACTTCATCAAAATGGCTTTTCCAGCGATCTCTGATTTCAGAAGGATCAGTGATACGATGAGAACCTGATTTGTCATATACTGAACAACTCCGTGCAACTTTCTTGAATGAAAGCTGTTTCCAAGTTAGGAAAAGATTTCTCCAATCACCATTTTTTCGAAAGGTATTGAGATCTTCGGCTTTTCTTTGCCACCAAACATTTTGAATCTTGCAGATGGAATATTTAGCAAGATTACGAGCAAATCTGTATTTGTTTAGGAGAGAAACTGGAACTGGTAAATCTTGTTTCAGCAATGACTTGATTTCCAGAAATAGAAGTTTTTTCTGCAGGAGAAGAGGCTATATTTTCTTGGAACCAATCAGGGGAGGAAGAATATGACTTGATACCAATTGTGTTGCTAGCAGCAGATGTAATTGCTGCAACAAAAGAATCACATAGTAGATCTACTCTGGATTTGTTGGATTCATTGCCTGGGGCTAAAGAATGGACATCCCTAAGTAACAATGAACCCTAAGTGACAATGAAGCAGCACTCTGATACTGTGTAAGTACACAGGGCTGAGACAAACGATTCACATCAAAACATTTAGTTGTAGGAGAGATGATACGCCGGGAATGATGAAAGTTGGAATACGGAATCATGATCGAACTTCCTACAAAGAAATGGTCACTCCATACGTCAACACTATGGTAGACCCTTGTATCATGCACCAGCCATCGGTGGAGCTGTCTTGTAATCACAAAGTCAATCATATGTAGGCATTTGGAACGTGGATGCATCCAGGTAGCTTTGTGCCACAGTTTATGCTTAAAGAAAGTGTTGGTAATACAAAGACCATTTCGACAACAGAATTCCAACAGACCTAAACCGTTAGAATTGACTTCGGAAATTCCTTCACTACCAACAACACCCTTCCAGGTTTTCCAGTCACTGCCAACACGAGCATTGAAGTCACCCAGAACAATCAACAGGTCACGCGGAGATACAGTATTTATAGCTTTCTGAAGGTCTTGATAGAAAGCTTCTTTTTCAAGTTGTTTTGCTTTGAAAGTTGGAGCATATATGGAAACAAAAGTTACTGCTTTTAATGATGATTTAAGCTTTAAACGGATGGTCATTACTCTGTGGTTGAAACATTGAGGGTTTCCGGCCATGAATTGCACTAGCTTGTTAGAAACTGCAAAGCCAACTCCGCCATATCTTGGAGACCCAGTAGGTTGACCGGACCAGAAAAAAGTGTAGTTGCTTTCGACCAGCGAACCTTTGTTTGGAAGCCGAGATTCGCTGAGAGCAATAACTTCAGTCTGGACATGGCTAAATTCATCATCACATACAGCAGACCGACGAGGTGGAGCACCAGCACCAGCGTTTGACAAGTCCAACAGGGAACGAACGTTCTGACAGCCAAAGCGTAGTAGTCATGGTAGTTGAGGCATTCCAAACAGAGCGCACTATTTCAAATCACACTAAAACCTTCCAGAAAAGAGCCAATAGATGGAGAAAATATCGCGAAGTGGCCAACTAACACGATATTGAGCGCTGTAGAGCGGATTTATACATACATACATACATACATACATACATACATACATACATACATACATACATACATACATACATACATACATACATACATACATACATACATACATACATACATACATACATACATACATACATACATACATACATACATACATACATACATACATACATACATACATACGTACGTACGTACATACATACATACATACATACACATATACCTGACGAAGAGTTCCATGTTTATAGAGTTCCTTGCCTGAACAGCTGCACATTGTTTCACCATTAAGAAATGTTTGCACCATTGTAGAGCTAAAAAGCTTTAACTAGGTCATCACTGCATCTGCATCAAGAACATGCGTCAATAACACTGATATTTATAACTGATAAGGTTACAACTGTATGCATAACTTTCAGAGTTGATCATGCCTCCAGAATATACTGTTTAGTACAGCAAAATTGTGTGCTATGTTCTTGCTAGGTGCAATCTTATTACCGTTGGCTTTTGATGAACGAATTGTTAAGTCTCACACCTGCAAATAGAATGTTAGCTTTTGGTAGCACATCAGTGTCTTACCTTTCTGCGTTATATGATGATGGATGATTCAATTTACTCTGGAAGATGCATCAGCAGATGTAGCTTAGGTTTTTTCCTGTGATTAGGACAATTACATTGCACAGTTTGCACAAATGAGCAGCATGCATCTCGATACTCATTAATCCTCTCAAGACAGAGTTTTTCACAGTACCAATTTGAATAGCTGTGTGATCAAGCATGTACTCATGAGCAAAATATGTAAATGTGCTATTAAAATTTATACACCTCGGACAATGCAAACCACACATCTGTTTCTGAAGCAGTCGGGTATGGGGCAAGAACAAAAAGTGATAGCTGTGCTACTACTTTAAAATCTCTTCCCACAAAAGAACGGTAGTAGTTACTTATATCACGTGACAACCTGTGGCTAAACCCAGAGAAGTTAAATGCTGATATACATGCAGCTATCTCAGATATCTCTCTCTTGGATAGGTGCCCCATAACGTCCCTCAAAAAGTACTTGTATGCCCCAAGCAGGAAGATATGGAGGGCTTCTAATAGAGTGTTCCTAAAACCAAATATACAACTGTACATACTGTCAGCTAGATTTAAAATCATACCGATGCAAATCCAAATCTCATTCAAGTAGAGAATTGTCAACTTCTGTTATCCCATACAAATTACGAATGTGCTTCTCAGTTTCTGTTAAACATTGCTGTATTGATTGTAACGTTTGTGCCTTAGTTCTGTATTCAGCAATGTTATCCAAACCTGTGGCAGAGTTAGTCTGAAAGAAAAAAAAAGTCAGAGGGAAATCCTGTGTACTAAGCATACCATGCACACTCTGCAGAATAAAGACGCTCCTAAGTGATTGCAAATTTCTGAGACCATGCACTTCCTGCATAGGTCACTGTATATGTATGTTGTACCCTCATCTTTCTCTGTACCTGGTCACAAAACAGTATCATATACAAAAGAGTATCAGTATCTGATGCATTTTAACTAGTTTACATGCAGGTTGAAGTAAAGCAACTCCACTCAGCCTGGTAAGGGATTACTTCACTTTGCACCATGCATCACTATAGCTGAACAGCACAAAAAGGCATGGGGATACAGCATTGTAATATAGCGCTAGGAGCCTTGCGAGCAAGCACGTGCAACCACAGTCAATGAGGACAGCAAAATAACTTGATCAACTCATGCACGCATGCCAATATATATGCAAGTGAACGAATACATTCTAGAATGTTCGGCGGCCACCTCCGTAAAGGCTCGAGCGGCGGCTGGATACAAAAGAGCCGTCCATTGTTCATACGTCATCACACTCCTCCTTTCTTAAATGGAGTTGCCAGCCAAAACAGTCCGGTACCTTGCGTTTACGCGATGAGTGCCTGGACATGCTAGTGTGCATTGCTTCCTTAAGTTGGGCCGTTGGGTGCTGAGGGTGGGACTCTGCGTTCGCGACAGTACCCTCGTGCTTGCCAGCAGGCTCTGCATTCTCAACTGGGGGAGTGTCTGACTGAATATTGCGAGGGTCAACACGCTCCTCTCCTCCTTCCGTACGAGTTCCACCTACAGGAATTTCCGTGCCCAGCTCGGGGGGCCTGTGGGACTCTCATCTCCTTGCCTGCCGTGTCATTGTTCGTACCAGCGTCCTTGGTGGCACTCTCAATGTGACCATCTTCCGAGTTGGTCGGCTTCCTGCATTGCTGCCCGTCGTATCGTGCTCTAATGTGATCCACGTGACGGCGCCAAACTCTTCCTTCCCCATTGTCCACCACGTATGTCAGGGGGGCGGGGTTGCCTGTGATGATACCCGGTAGCCATTTCGGTTTCCCGTTGTGGTTAACAACGTAAACACTCTGCCCGGTCTGGAAGGAGCGCAATATCGCCTTTTTATCATGAGCCTCCTTTTGATGGCTCTGAGCTTTGGTTACCCTGGCTTGTGCTGATTCTCTCTGTGCCGAAAGGGTTTGTGGGTTGCTGCTGGTGGGGTGGATCTGGTCAAGGGGAGTATGAGGCTTACGACCTAGCAGTAATTTGGATGGTGAACATCACGTGGTCCAATGTGGAGTTGTCCTGTACTGAAACAGGAAACGGGCCAGACGAGTTTCCAGGTCTCCACTTGTCTTTTTTAGTGCCTCCTTAAAAGTCTGCACTGCGCGCTCAGCCAGACCATTAGTTGATGGGTGATAGGCTGCGCTCTTCACGTGTCTGATCCCATTGCGGGGGGTGATAATCTGAAACTCCTTGCTTGTGAAGGCGCTGCCATTGTCAGATACCAACATTTCAGGTAGCCCGTGATTGGCAAATGCACGACGTAAGAACTCGATGGCATGTTTGGAAGAGGTTGAGGGTACTGTGGCGATCACAGGCCACTTCGAGTGGGCATCCACAAGTACAATAAATGTCTTTCCTAGAAAGGGCCTGCAAAATCAACGTGGAGTCGAGACCATGGTCTTGTTGGCCATTCCCACGGATGCAGGGGAGCCGCTGGGGGATTCTTTCTGTTTACTTGGCATGGTTGGCATCGTCTTACAAGGTTCTCCAAATCTGCATCCATGCCAGGCCACCACACCACAACCCTTGCCAAAGACTTCATGCGGGACAGTCCTGGATGCCCTTCGTGTAGGATCCGCATAATCGCCTCTCTGCCCGCTCTTGGTACTAGTACACGGTTACCCCAGAGGAGGCAATCATCTTACACGCTTAGCTCGTGGCTTTTCATTCTGTACTGGGAGGTCTCCGGGCCATTCGGTACTTCTCACCAATTTCCTTGGCTTACGGCTTCTCTTACTCTTGAAATGAGCGGATCCTTGTCTATCCAGTTTCGAAAGGAAGCGACTGACACTGCACTGTTGTCCTGGTCCAGGGTTTGTAGCATCAGGACCGTGTCACCGGGGGTGGGAACATCGAGTTCTGGACCCTTCAATGGTAGCCTGCTGAGGGCATCGGCATTTGCCTGCAGCTTTCCCGCCCTGAAAACCATTGTGTAGTTGTACGCTCTGAGGGTGAGGGGCCCATCTCTGGATTCTAGAGGACGCCATCGGAGGGACTTGTCGGCTTTCGCTGAATAGGTACTGCAGCGGCTTGTGGTCAGAACACTCGGCCTAGCAGGTACTGGTGGAATTTTTTTACTCCATACACGATGGCCAAACCCTCCTTTTTGAGTTGGCAGTATTTTCTTTCGGCTGGTGCCAGCGTACGCGTGCATAAGCGATGGGGCGTTCTGAGCCATCCTTGAACTGGTGGGAAAGGACTGCTCATATTCCGTATGGGGAGGCGTCACACGAAAGAACCAGTCTCTGCTTTGAGTCGTAAGGTGTGAGAACTTCCACCAATGTCAAAAGCTGCTTTGCGTTGCGGAACGCTTCGCCTTGGTCGCGATTCCAATGCCATCCTGTAAGCAGTAGAGGGGGCCAGAGTACTGGACAGGTGTGGTAGAAACTTCCCGTAGTAGTTTAAGAGACCGAGGAAAGACGTAGCTGTTGCATGTTCTGTGGGGTCGGAACCTCCAGGATTGCTCTCTTTTTCTCCTCTGTCGGTTGGATCCCTTCCGCCGAAATTTTGTGTCCGAAGCATAACGCTTCCATCAAATGGAACATCTTATGGAGACCAGGTGGACGGCAGGCCTGCATTTAACTCAAATAATAGCAATACTGGATACATTTAGCTGTGAAATGAGGATGTCAGAACAAGGAACTGAGTTGCAGTTAAAAAATTTCTGTGCATCTTTTCTAATACTGCCTGACGAGATTGTACCATTGGCGGTCAGCACACATCCTCAAGTGATCTTTCTGTGGCATGCCCTCAAATGGATAGAACCATAGCCATCTGGTCACTAGTATTTTGCAATATAGGCAAGGATAAAATCCTATTGCATGGTTATCATTTCACATTGTGCTTTCGTTTAGTATACCACCACTGGTTTACCGACCATACATTGTTGACAAGAACTCATAGTCTCCACATGCATTGTGTATTGCCTGTAATATATATTGTAACACAATTTAGGTATAGAGCTTGTATCACACCATTCTACATGTATGTAGATGTTCTACCTCATCTTGGAACTGATCAAATACAACCAGTGGCAAAACAGCTGAATACAGACTGAATTTGTTAAGGCAACATTCACTATCTGAAAGCTCATTTTGAATGTCCCACCTCCCTTACATCCTCAAAACTACAACCAAATCTCACCGGTATCTAATGCCACTTTTTTGTGACCACCACAACTGGAATTACGTAGGTGTCTCCAATCAGATTGCAGGCGTGCGGTTATCTAGTTTTTCATGTGATATCTCACGTATGCTTTGCTATCGAATATGGATACCGGGGGTTTATCAGAAGCAGCAGTTAGACTATAGACTACAAGGATGTGACTCCTGTTCAGTGTAAAATAATCCCAACAGTTTTTATTAGGATCGGAACCAGTCTTCCCTCCAGCAGCGGCAAGTTGCTGTGGTTTTGGATTTTACCCACTGTAAGCAATATTAATAGGAGAAAATCAGGAACATAAACAAGAACACATGAGAGGAAGACACCGTAGTCCAATTTATATCAACCTAGGTCTTGGGAGCAATTTGGTATTGTTGTATCCGTTGCACGCGTCTTACTAACGGCTTGCACAATCACTAAGACCTGGTGGGCCCCCACGACAATCAGTCGTCACAAACCGTGGTAATACACTCGGATACAAAAGAGTGGCAAACTGAACACATATAATGAAGTGAACAATGGGGGCCGCACTATTGTGGTGTGAGGCAGTACGCCCGCCTCGTCACGCACGAGTGGTGGCCACATACATTATGTAACATAGATTATGTAACATACATTACATTCCTCCCTCCTTAAGTTCCATACCGGTCAGGGAGGGAGTGACGACATTTTGAACGGCACAGGGTTTGTTCTGCTGCCCCACTTGTTGGGTTCATAGGTTCCTGTGTTATGCCACTGTCCGTTGGTTGCATCACTGGACCTGACTCACTGCTCGGTTGAACTCCTCCCCTGGGGGGGGAATTCCACTTCTCCCTCTCCACCGTTTTTGGGGTTTTGTCCACTGGGTTGGGCCTCCTTTCTCCTGGGACGACCACATCATCAACTGAACGTATCCTCACTTGGTCCAGATGTCGGCGCCATTGCCTACCATCACCCAGGTCAACAAGGACAGACACTAGTCCCGTAGATTTACTGACTACACCTGGGAGCCATTCAGGGGAACCACTGTAGTTTCTTATGTACACTTTGTCCCCAATGCTGAACTCGCGCCTTTTTGCGTGACAATCATGAGCTGTTTTTTGTTGCTCCTGGCTACGAGCCACCTTTTCTTCCAGATCTGGGTGTAGGGCATCTAACACTGAGCGTGGCTTCCTCCCAAATAACAGCTCGGCTGGGGAATGACCAGTGGTTGTGTGAGGGGTAAGTCGGTATGCAAACAGGAAACGGTTGAGACAGGTCTCTATATCCCCTTTTGACTTTATAAGGGCTTCCTTGAAGGTTTGCACACAACGTTCTGCCAGTCCATTACTTGCAGGGTGGTAGGGGGCACTAGTTGTATGACGAATGGCGTTCTTTTGTAGGAAGGCTTGGAATTCGTCACTGGTGAATGCTGTTCCATTGTCCGAGACGATTTGGTCTGGCAAGCCATGGGTGGAAAACACGGTCCGGAGGAAACGGATTGCACTTGAGGCTGAACATGAGGGTACTGCTGCGACCTCCAACCATTTGGAGTGGGCGTCCACCAGGACAATAAACATTTCCCCCAGAAACGGTCCTGCAAAGTCTATGTGTAGGTGCGACCATGCCCTACCAGGAAACTCCCACGGATGCAGTGGGGCTACCGGAGGGGATTTCTTGTTTTCTTGGCAAGGTTTACATGACTTGACTTTCTCCTCTAGGTCACTGTCAATTCCCGGCCACCACACGGTACCCCTGGCCAAGGACTTCATCCGAACAATGCCTGGGTGAGCTTCATGTAGAATTTCTAGCACAGCCTTCTGGCTGGGTCTTGGCACAACCACACGGCTGCCCCACACGATGCAATCATCTAGCACACTTAGTTCCCACTTCCTACGTAGATAAGGTAGGAACTCCTGCCCTATTGCTGCATCCCAATTCCCATGGGTGACCATGTTCTTTACACGGGACAGCACAGGATCTTTACTCGTTTGTCCCCGAATTGTGCTAACTGTCACTGGTGAGATACTGTTTTCCAGCACTTCCAACATGAACACTGCACCCTCTTGGTCAGGTGCACTCGTTAGATCTGGATCGTTCAGGGGCAGACGGCTTAAGGCATCCACATTAGCTTACTGTTTGCCAGCTTTGTACAGTATGCGGTAGCGATACGAGCCTAATACAAGAGCCCAGCGTTGAATGCGGGCAGACGCCATGGGTGATACTGCCTTGTTTTCACTCAGTAAGTATTGTAGTGGCTTGTGGTCTGACAAGATGGTAAATTCTCTTCCATAGATGTATTGATGGAACCGGGAAACACCAAACACCACCGCAAGACCTTCTTTCTCCAGTTGAGCATATTTCCTTTCTGCTGGAGAGAGAGTGCGCGAAGCATAAGCGATAGGGCGGTCCAAACCATCTTCCATCAGGTGTGACAACACTGCTGCCACTCCATACGGAAACGCATCACAGGCAAGCAGAAGCTTCTTCTTAGGGTCAAAATGTACAAGCACTTCCGCTGATGTCAGTAGCTTCTTGGCTTGTATAAATGCCGATGCCTGCTCGCCACTCCATGACCAGGGTTTGTTTTTCTGCAGTAGCAAGTACAGTGGAGACAAAACAGTGGCAAGCTTTGGTAGAAACTTGCTGTAGTATGTCAGCATTCCCAGAAATGAGCGAAGCTCTGTGACATTTTTGGGAGTTGGTGCATCCACTATTGCCCGTTTCTTTGTCTCCGTTGGCTGAATACCATCTTTGGAAATGACATGCCCCAGGTACTCCAATGATGGTAACATGAACGCACACTTTGACAGCTTCAACCAAAAACCAACTTGCTGGAGGCGGGTCAGCACTACTTCCAGAATCTGCAAATGCTCAGCTTCAGACTCCCCAGAAACTAACACATCGTCAATATACACGCACGCATGAGGTATGTCCCTGAGTAACGTTTCCATTGTTCTTTGGAATATAGCTGGTGCTGCTGCCACGCCAAATGGAAGACGATTGTACCTGAACAGCCCTTTCAGGGTGTTGATCGTGACCAAATTCTTCGATTCATCATCCAATTCTAGCTGCGTATAAGCGTTTGCCAAGTCCAATTTGGAGAACACTTTTCCATTCCCAATTGATCCCAGTAAGTCCTCAACTCTGGGTAATGGGTAGGTTTCCACCACTGCTGCTTTGTTCACAGTCATCTTATAGTCGCCGCAGATGCGCACACTTCCATCTTGTTTGAGAACAGGAACAATGGGTGCAGCCCAGTCTGACGAACGGACAGGTTCAATTACACCGGCTTTCAACAGCCTATACAGCTCAGCCTCCACTTTACTCCTCAGAGCATAGAGAACTGGGCATGGCCTAAAGAAATGGGGTTTGCAAGATGCATCAACATGGAGTTTCACCGGAGTGCCCTTAACAAGTCCCAATTCATCTTTGAAAAGCTCTGAGTGGTTAGTCAGAATACCTTCCAAGCCGCTTGCACTTTGTGTATGGAAGATCGTTAGCTTTTCGAGCTCCACCTTTAACTTGTATAGCCAGTTCCGCCCCAGAAGTGATGGGCCATCCCCACCGACCACAAGCAATGGCAAACGGTGCGACTGCTCACGATACGTAACCGTGACTACAATCTGTCCCAACACTGACAAATTTCCGCCTGAATAAGTTTTCAGTAACACGCTAGTATGTTCCAAGTGAGGTCTAGATCTTGTAGACCAACGGTTCGTATAGGTGCTTTCGCTAATTAGCGAGACTGTAGCTCCTGTGTCAATCTCCATAGCCAGCGGCGCTACATTCACCGACACTACAGCTAGAAAGGGGGGGTCGGACTGTGGTGCTGAACCAGACAGGGTATGCAGCGCCTCTTTCCCCAGTGTTCCTGTCCCTCTTCATTGAAGACGCTTGGGTTGACTGCCCATACTGCTACGGCAAAACCTCGCCACATGGCCCTTCTTACCGCACTTGAAACAGACCCACTCAATGCACGGGCACTTTGTACTGTTGTGCTTCCCTCCGCAGCGAGAACACTGCATGGTCCAGGTCTGATGTGGAGATGGTGGTTTCTCCTCCACAACAGCATTCAGCTCCACGGTGCTGACGGTCGGTACCTCACTACGCTCCTGTTTCTGGGCCTGCAATACAACAATGCTCTTTTCAGCCGATTCTACAGCCTGAACTGTCTCAAAAGCCTTGGCAAACGTCAATTTAGGTTCAGCCAGCAACCGACGCTGTACAGCATTGTCTCTTATGCCACAAACAATGCGGTCTCTCAACATCTCTTCTAAAACGTTACCAAATTGACAGGATTCAGCTAACTTGCGGAGGGCTGCCACAAAGTCTGCTATCGTTTCCCCCTCCTTCTGCACACGACCATTGAACTGGAAATGCACGATGGAGTCGGCGTTAGATGTTCATGAACCATTTTGACCAATTCATCGAAGGTTTTCTCCGTAGGTTAGCCACCAGGCTACGGATCAGTTGGTACGTTGACGGGCCGCATATTGACAGTAGTATTGCTCGACGTTGATCCGCATTGTCGATGGCGTTGGCCGACAAGTAGTGCTCAACACGTTCACAATAGGATGACCACTCCTCGGTTTGACGGTCGTACGGTCCAACACTGCCGTGTGTCGTCATTTGATCCACGACCTATAGGAGAACTGATAAAAGGTAACTCACTGGCTGGTTTGCCTCGTCGCCAATGTTGTATCCATTGCACACGTCTTACTAACGGCTTGCGCAATCACTAAGGCCTGGTGGGCCCCCACGACAATCAGTCGTCACAAACCGTGGTAATACACTCGGATACAAAAAGAGTGGCAAACTGAACAAGTCTGAACACATATAATGAAGTGAACAATGGGGGCCGCACTATTGTGGTGTGAGGCAGTACGCCCGTCTCGTCACGCACGAGTGGTGGCCACATACATTATGTAACATAGATTATGTAACATACATTACAGGTATATTGTAGCATTACACTAAATGCCGCTGCATACTGTCACGATCACAATGCGCGTAGGGGTTTGGTCCAACTAGGAGAAACCATAGATTTTGTTTACAAGCTTTCGAAACACTGCAATCAATTCACTAGTTGCATTTGTTGATGCAGAGGCGTTCTTTGGCTTTGGTGGGTCAATATGAATTTTTATTGACAATTGGAGAGTATGATAAGCGCATCGCACATGTTCTTCACATACACCTTTCTCTAGCAGGTCTTCCACAGCAGCCACAAAATTTGCACCATTGTCTGTAGCAATTGCATCCATCCTATCATCTAATATATACTTGATCATTGCTTCAGCATGTCCTTCAACTTCAACATCATATCCTCATACAACTCATCTATCACTCTTGGTGACCTTCGTCCTGTCGAGCATCTTGAAGGAACCTCTTGAGATGCATGAAACAAAAAACAAACTGAAGGTTAGACTGTCAGCAAGAACTGAGGGAAGTAAATTTTCGCACCATGCATGTGCTAAGAGTTTCGTTGCTTTATCCCTGCTCATTTTTTGTGAGAGGCAGGATTTGAGATGTAAAATACTGCTCGAGCTGCGATTTCTTGGCTGTTAGAATGGTCTTTTCTTTTTTTACACAAACTACCGAGTCTTCATTCTTTATTTGACCCTTGTGATGCCATTCAATGTGTCTAAAAAGAGTAGAGTGTTCCCTGGAAAACGACTTGAAGCAATAGTCACACCAAGCTTTATCCACATGACTTTTTTCCTTTGATGTATGGACCTTGAAATGGGACCAGACAGCGGATGTGTTTGTGCGACTGCTAAGCTTTCACAAAGGTACAAATCTCACAAGCTCCTCAGAATTGTATTCCCACAGATCGGGGTTCGTAGAAGGTTTGAGACAATGAGTGGAAGGCAGAGGAGTGTGTTAAGATGATGAACCAGGAGAAGAATTGCCGATCGACATAGCTGATGCAAAATCAAATTACGCATCAATTATTTAATTATCAATTCATTGGCCTGACAGATTGACCTGTCAGGCCAGGCAGTCAGGTCGGCCGGCCTCAGGCCAGACCCTTGGCTTTCTATCGGCAACCTTGCCTGTAGGAGGCCCAATCTTTGCCTTTTTGCCTTGCTCAGGTGTATTATTTCCACCCTGGTTTCTCTTGTTCCACCCTGGTTTCTCTTATAGTTCCACTCTGGTTTCTTTTATAGTTCCACCCTGGTTTTTTATAGTTTTACCCTGGTTTCTCTTATTGTTCCACCCTGGTTTCTCTTCTGTACTAGAAAAAAAAATTATATTTACCATCTGTATAAGGAACATAACATCTGGAACAAAACTATACTTTGTTACATGCATAATTTAGTTGTAATAATTGCAGTGGCTAGTTATGTTCAATTGATTGGCATTGCACATTCAAGGCAAAGCAAGACCCGATCATGAGCATCTGGAGTTGGGCAATGTATGCTGCCATGCTCTTCAATTATGTACCCTTGTACTTCTGTAGTGTATTTCATGCATCACTGTGCGCTGCATGATGGACTAGTGCATCACAAAATGTCCACCTTTTTTATTCACTTCATGTTTTTCATCGAATCCATGTACACGAACAACATAAACATGTGCACACATGCACACAAACATTTTTAGAAACTTCAATTGTGAATTCTTGTTAATCTCGCATAACCAGATCTTGTATTTGAGTTAGACCTTTGCAAACCCAAACCGGAACGGCAGTGGACTACGAACATCCAAGTCCACCGTGCCATTACAATGCTTTGTCCATAGCGGATGCAAATGAGGTGTAGGTTTTGTGTGATGCTGGTATGGATAGTTCCATTGAGCATTTTGATGCTGTGGAAATAGGTATTATGGTAGATGATACATGATTTTTCTCTGCAGAACTGAAGCAAACTCTTCAGTTTGTCTCCTATAAATAAAGGTATGTTTATCAGTAAATAAATCACAAAAACAATCTTTTATTTATCTTGACTCTTGCCAATATACTCTTTAAATCAACAATATATCATTTCTTCTCTTACCCTTTTTTGACTGCTAGGTGAAAAATTTACTTGGAACATGTTTTGAATCTGATCTGAAAAACGTTATTTTTAAAATAGAACAATATCACGGTACATGAATGATTGTTATAAATGTTGTATTAAAATCATTCACACTTTATTAAAAGTGTAAAAGTGAAAAAATGTATATATTTGCATATAGCATTTCCACCTGATACATATACATGTACCAGGTGTTTACAAGAGAACACACCTTTTTTGAACTCAGGATTGAAATTAATTAACCACTAGATTTCATTATAATACATAAATAGTTATTGATTGCATCAATCCCTCATATTCCAAGCCGGCCTTTATTATTCAAGATTACAATTAGAGATAAATTTAAAAAGAAAATATTTGAATATGCAGTAGGTTATGACTCATTTGATAGCACTTACAAACACATTGTCAACAACAAAAAAACATTCAGATGGGAATTTTTGAATTAAGAGTGTATATTACTGTGAGATTCATTATATCTATGGTGTTATACCTGCACTGGGATCCTTCACATTGTTTGTGAATGTCTCTTCAAATAACTCAAGAGTGAGCACAAATAGTGTTATGCACCTGTAGTGCCTTGAGACCCTCAATCAGTTGGTCCAATTCGGCTTTGCAGTGTAAAATTACGTGCTGCATTGCAACTGTTTGTACAATAGTGTCTTTCCCAGCAATGTTTATTTCTGTTATATATATTCCACACTTATTCAACACATCAATGTATTTTACTGTTTCATCCATACTGTTCATATTTACTATCTGAATGCATAATGAAATGATCACCTATGAAAATTGACATGTATAGTAAACAAACAAAATTTAATAAGCCATATTTGTTCACAATAATATAATTCAAATGCATTATACATCCTCCTCCCCCCTCTAATTAATATTACCCCACTCACTACACATCATCTTCACATCAGAAGGTAAGTCCTCAATTTGGAAACAATCGTTGGCAGTTCAGTACGGTGACACTACCATATATGTATTTGTATACTGGAATGGACATTAAGTTAAATCCATTGCCACGATACAACAGAGATGGCCATAAGCTGTCCCATTTGAAAATAAACCCAATCCTGTGAAGAAATTCTATTTTTAGGTAAAAGTGTAACTAAGGTAGAATGATAGCACACTTTACATACAGGTAACAGTTGTATTTTAGAACATACACATCGTAACATTTTTACAATATAAGAAAGTATACCTTCAATGCAATGACATTGTGCCGTATGGTGTCTTTGTTCCAATACGCATCTTTAAATTCTTTGCACAAAATTCGCGTGCCAGCCCTCCAGCGTCAATCCCTTTCTCAGAATCAAATATAACCTACAAACTTAAACTACGATACTGAACCAATCAGTGGCACTATCGGAAGTTAACTAAGTGATGTATTTTACCATTTGAAAACAATGTGCAAACACATGTAATTACTACCTACAGTCTACCCCATTAGTAGCGCCACGTTTGTTCTCTGCGCAACTACCATACTTAGGGCATAGATTGCACATTGAAGACAGATAATAAGTGGTACCCGCATCAACCATGAATATAATTTTCAATACACCTAACAAGGGAATACGCAACTAACGAATGTGCTCTTAACGAGGTCAGACTGTACCACCATATTTTTTTCGTAGGTGTGATATTGTGCTTTAGTGCATCTTCCATTACTTGATTTCTATGTACTCTCATTTCACAATCATTATCTTTAATCTGGCTTTTGAGATTGTTAATGACATCGGCCATACTAAAATGCAAGCTTAGGTATAAACATGTACACATGCAAAAGCATTTACATTTACCATGAATCATGATCCTCCCCTCTGCTATCATCAAATTCACTGTCTTCATCCTGAAAATTGAACAGAAAGTCAGTAGGCTCAATGTATCAATCACACATTGTTTTGCATGAATAAAAAAGCATTTTGTGATATTCATAAATACTATCATCGTCCAATTCATATACAAGTAGGATGAAATAGTAATGTATTCATAAATGCCATCCATCATAAACTTGCATCCAGTGTTGCCGCGATCGATCCGGTTACGATCACTACGAACCGTACCGGATCATCCCGGTCACGTTCGTGGACGATAGCTGACCGTTTACAATCCATCCGGTCAAAGTTAACGGTTACCGGGAAAATCTAGACGGTTACGAACGAACCAGATGCTTGAGTGTTTGATAAATAATACTTACATGTATATTAATGAACACATGAATAATAATTTTAAATACCCTGTTTATACAAGTTTAAAAGTTAGTTATACGTTGCAGTTTTTGTTACATCGAAGAAAGATTACTCTTTCCACCCTTCCTCCATCCATGCGCCATCTTTTTCGTTCCACGATCAGTTTTAGCTGTGAGAATACTCTCTCAGAGGGCGCACTGGAAGCTGGAATAGCCAGGTACTTGAGAGTTATGAACATCAATCAGATGTTTTTTCATCCTTGTAGTAGACCCATCACTGCGAGGAATCCAAACGGTTTCACCTCCCTTTTGGCATAAAGCACACAAAGCCCATTTGTCACAGTTAGCGCAAGGAGAGAGCTTATAGTGCTTCCACAGCCACACGTTCAAAAACTTAGGACCAGAAGGATGGAATGTACCCTTAACGTCAGCAGGTTTCAGTTCTGCACTAGTAGGGCTGCACTGTTTCACTTTCTTAGCAGCAGGAGGCTCTCCCGCACCATTGACTGATATGTCATCTGATTCAGATCTGGATCCTGCATGCAGATTGCTCCATCCGGAAGACTGTAAACTTGAGGACTTAAGCGCTTGCGCCAACGTATGTATGGCTAACGGCTCTGTAATAGATCCCTGCACACAAACGGCAATGGCAAGAAAAATCAATGCATGTGCTTTTATATAGTGTTCACCAAACTGGCATATACATGCATGTAATCACATGAATGCTAGGCATGCATGTGCTTGTCACCTCACTGGCAGGGCAGGCTTTTGCCTGTGCTTGCTGAGTTGTTCACACCTCCATGCTGGTACTGCATGACAGGCTCCGATCACGAGTACTGCAAAATGTATACATCATACATACTTGGTAACCGTGTAAATTTTTTACGGTTCCCAGTTATTTTGCTAAAAAAAACTGGCGGTTTAGTGATTCGCGACCAGTATTACGTCATGCATTTTTTCTGGCAGTCACGGACACGGTCAGGCCAACCGTATCAGGTGATTGCCGGTTTTCACGGTTGACGGTCCAACTGCGGCAACACTGCTTGCATCTGATACGGATACATAACTCGGTTAGAAGAGGTCGAGTGTCTTCACTATCATGCCTAGTATTTGGAACATCTAGTGCATGACATAATCGGAACCTACGCGAGTAGGTTCCATATAGGAATCCTGCAGTATCATGAATGCCATTAAAAAAACGTCACTCGCGTCTAGCGGGACAGCCAAGAGTCGGGTCACTTCGCTCTTAGTGGCAATCGAGCAATATCAAAAAGGAGAACAATTCTGCGTTATATGTATCATAAGACGGTGTACTTTTAGAGAACAAAAATATCGTCCATACCCTGTCCCACCTAAAATTTCTGCTCCGTCGTCTTCTTATTCTTATTCTTCCTTTGGGATAGTATAACTCACGACAGGAACGTTTGTAAAGCACGCCAAGTGTACCAATCGCTTCAGGATGTGTCCGCATGTTATCTTCAGGTATCTGTTAGACGCCTACAGTGTTGCCGCGGTCCACTACTTTTCAGTGGACCGTGGACCGCGGTCAAACCTAAGTAGCCAGACCGTGACCGGACTGCGACCGTGCACAAATCAAACAATCCAGGACCGTGACCGACGGTCGGACCGCGGTCCACAATGCTGATAATATAAATCCAAGAAAGGCAATGCAAATGCAACAATGACAACACATACACACACACACACATTATGAAACATACAACAAAGTACAAAGTCTGAAAAAACAATGCTATTTCCAGAAGTATTGATTGTGGCGTAAAAAAATGGTCTTGTGAAGTCTTTCTGGAAGCAGGCGCCAACTTTTTTTGTCGGTTATGTTTTTGGCCGTGGAAAAAACCCTTTCAGAGGAAGCTGATGAAGCGGGGATGGCCAAGTATTTTTTGCAAGCACTGATATAATGGGATAATTAGTAGCATTAACAGACCACCAGTTAAGTGGGTCCAATCCTGTCAGATGATCTGACTCTGGCACTGCCAGATACCTACATGTACAAATCAACATTATCATAATACATAACATTTCAACATTCATTTTTGAAGTACCTTTTTAGTTCTTCATCAACACGATCATCAACAGTGTTAGAAAATAGCTGTGTTGGTGTTGGTAAAGCAAAACTGAAAAGTAACTTTGCTTCCTCAAACACACTTGACAGCTTTGTCTTCTTTTGTCCATGAAGGACCTCATCATCTGTTTCTGCCACAGCAATATTCAGTAAATCACATACAAGTGAAGGTGCTACATTCTTCATTTCTGTTTGTAACTGTGAAATTCCATCTTGTTTGTCAGCAGCAGTTAACCAAGACAAGCTTTTGTGCCCAGGGTGGGTTAGGGAGCCCATCACATACACAGGATTAGAAGGATCCTAGCGGGTTTGCATATCAGACAAGATATCAGAGCGTACTTGCTGGATTACATGATCATGCTGACACCACAAAAGGGGCTTCATATGCCAATCTCGAGGAGTATCTTGAGAGAGTCCTGCATTCATAAGAATAAATATTTTCATATAATGCATGTCAATTTTTACCTTGCAAAAGCCATGATATATACCGAGACACACTGCCCAAAGTAGGGTATTTTTCTCCCTGAAGAATATCATTGACTACTGCAAATGGTCGAAGCAATGCACAAAGCTGCTTTGCTACTTCCCACTGTTCATCAGATAGTGACAAGTCAGCCCTGCCTGCTTGTGTTAACACAAACTTAACTGGTTCTTCAAGCTCAATGATGCGTTTTAACATAAAGTAAGTGGAATTCCATCTCGTTACAACATCCTTAGTTAACTTACGTGTGTTGCCCCAATGCAAGTACTCAGTGATGAATTGATCATTATCAGTATCAGTCTCAATATCCTCAACAGTACTTTCAAATTCAAAATTGAAATGAAGAGATGGGTCATTTTGCTTGTCACGCAATGCCTTTAGGAGAATAGGTGAATCCATTATCAGGTTCACAATAGTACAAAACATTACAACTAAATGATGTGATTGTCTTGGAGAATAAAAAAGGATACAATAGTAGATCAAAGTACTTATATGCACACATTTACCTCTAAGGATTTTTTGATCGACAGTTGTAAAGTATGACAAGCACAACGAATGTCCTCTTCAGCTACCCCATGTTCTATCATTAATCTTACAGCTTTGACAAAGTTAGCTCCATTGTCTGTTGTAATGGCATCCAGCCTATCTGCTAGAACAAAATCCTTCTTTACATACTGCACCAAATCAAAGATTTCTTCTCCGGTATGGGATTCTGTCATAAAAATGAAATGTATGCACAAGGTCATAAAATAAAATAGGCTTACTATCACAGATATAAACACCCAGAACAGCGGCCATGAGTTTCCATTCTTTGGTCACCCAATGACCTGTTACAGTGACATAAGAATCACCAGTATGTTTTATGACAGCACTATCTGTGGTAATAGCAACTGAGGATGCTTCCTCAAGGAGAGATTGTTGCTGCAATCAAATAGGAAGCAACATAAATAATTCAATCAGGTACCTATTCTGAACTGTGTAGATTACCTTCTGTTTTACTTCAGCAAATTTAGAATCAATCATTTTTGTTAGTTTGGTACGATGTGGCAATGAATAGGAATCATTAAGTGAATGAATAAATTCTCGAAAATGCGCATTGTCCACTAGAGAAGTCGGTAATATAGCAGATACAAAGCTTAATATCAGTAAGTCATTGAGTTTGTCAGTTTCAGCTTCCGAAATACCTGTCTTAGGCTTTAAGAAAAAACGGTCAATAGGATCTTTAGGCAATGGGGTAACTTGCGATGTGGCTCTGCGTCAGCAAGTGTGATAAGAAACGTAATACATATGTTGTACAGGTAATTGAACCCACCTTGAACATATGTCAGGATGATAGCGCATTAAGTGATTCTTATTTTTTGTTGTACTGCCTCCTGCGCGGTTCACGACTTTTCCGCAAGTGCGGCACTTTGCTGGGGGGTGCTTTTCACGCTTACTTCCGGATGTAACACAAGTAAAATGCTCCCATAACCAACTTTTGTACTTAAAGGAACCCTCTACAACCATCATCTCTCCTCCTATTTCGGGTTCTTGACTTTCACTAGCACTACTGGTGGCATAAGAATCGGTACTCATCCTAGTTCTATAATACGCACACTCAAAATATTTTTTAAAAGCAGGGCACCAATAGATCACGTGCACGCCATGTGCATGCCATGCGTATTTAGGCGTGGGTACGAGGGGGTCCGCGGTCAGACCGTCGGTCCAGTACTGCTTGGACCGTGACCGTCCGTGAATGAAAATAATAAGGACCGAGGCTCCCGGTCCAGCAAATAGCACATTACATCAGCTATCGTAATGTTCATGACGCACCAGTATAATATAACCAGCGTTATCAAATTCAATGGTTTTACCATACAATCTCAAGGACAATTCTGATTCCACTGGAGCATCTAAAAGTGGAAAGATCCCGATGCTGCCAGATCTGCCAAACGTGCGTATGTCAAGCGCGGTACCGAAAGGAACAACAAAACGACCACCCAAAGGTACGTTACGGCATCCCCAGCAAAAAGTTCTTGGCCAAGATTCCCGCCAAGAACTTGCCCAAGACTTGTTCAGAACTGGCCAAGATCTTCCCCAAGACTTGCCCAAGGCCTTGCCCAAGATGCCAAGATTATGCCGGCCAATTTCTGGTCATGATCTTGCCAAGACCTTGCCCAAGATCTTAACCAAGATGATCCAAGATATGTGATCAGTGATCATGGCAAGATCTTGTAACCAATTTGCTACATGTAAGATATGGCCCATCTCCAATTGCCGATGATAAATATGAGTATGCACTATGAAAGTAAAGCATTACCAGCACATGGAGGATAATCCAATTCTAAATGGCGGCATATGAGTTAAGTTATATATGGAGTCTGTATTGATCTGTAATGCCCAAGGCCAGCAGTAAAAGTAAATCCTTACATGTACAGCTTATTCTTAAACAAGATGTTTCAATTCAATTATATAAACACATTGTATTATAATCAGTACTAACCTATACATAGCTATAAGTGATATTCAATGTCAATCTATTGTTTCCTTTAATTTAACTTTTTAAACTTACTAAATCTATCGCGACACTTTTGATTTAAGGACTCTGTAATCTTCTGGTCATTGAATGCTGCCGTACCTTTACCAAACTTTTTGTCAATGCAGTCTGTTACAGGATAAGATAAAACATCACTGATATTACATGTTTTAGTATAAAAATAATTGTACCTTCAAGGAGCTTCACTCGTTTTGGTGACAAAGGAGGTTTTTGAGATACGCTGCTGCTGTTGGTTTTTGTAGATGCTTTATAACAACATGTTGATTGCTCTTCATTGGAAAACAAAGCATCCAGTAGAGCTAGAGCATATTTTCCAGGATTCTGGGATCGAATCTGTAGAAGATTCACACCACTTTTCTGTTCAGATAAAGTATGTGCATCAATATACATCTATGACTTATAAAATGAAAAATACTTACAGATATGAAGTGGCTCTCCTCCTGTTGCATGTCGCCTGTTGTACCATGTAACCAGAAAAGTGTTATACTACTCACAATTTAATGTGCATGCATGCACAAACCTTTATGCTCAGCAGGACCTGGATCTGAAACAATGGTACTATTATACTACTCAATATATTATGTGCATGCATGCACAAACCTTTATGCTCAGCAGGACCTGGATCTGAAACAATGGTACTTTTATACTACTCAATATTTTATGTGCATGCGCAAACCTTTATGCTCAGCAGGACCTGGATCAGAAACAATGCATTATTGATGAATAGGTGTAAAATAATATTGTATGTGCATTTGCAAACCTTTATACTCTGCAGGATCTGGATCTTGAACAATGCATTCTTGCCGAAGCGGTGTAAAATGGGCCTCCAAAAGGCGATATACTTTCTCAGAAGTATTGTTGAACTTTGCAATCTCCTTGTTCCAAGCTTTCATTTGCTTGTAGAGTTTTGCAACAATCTGGCATTATTGTATGTAATAAACCACTTTTCAGGAGCTCTGTTCTTATACATAGATATTGTAAGATAACAGCACATTACCTGACTTTCCATGCCACTGGAATAATTCATCCTTTCCGCTTGTACCTAATTTATGCATATAAGAACATTCATAGGATTAATGCAAACATCAAATTTTATACTGCATACAGCAAAAAATGAATTACTTCAGAAGCAATAGATTATGTGTATGAACATTCAACATAGAAAAAGGATCTCGTACCTCACTCCTTAAATCAAATGCCAGTGTCTTCTGAACCCCTTTCTTCCTTTCTATTCCTTTTTCTTTTCCTTTTCCACATTCCTATTAATATATTTGTAACAATTGCAATGCAGTAAATACTATCTCACTATTTCTTCCATCTCAATGTCCGAAAAATGAGATTTCTTGCCTGATGGCATCTGTGTAATGTTAAACAATGGATGCATATGCGTTCGACATTACGCGGTGTCTTCTCAACTGCTTCTATTGCTTTTCCTTTTCCTTTTCCTTTTCCTTTTCCTTTTCCACATTCCTATAAGTATACTAATTATGAACTGTAACGCAGTAAATATCAATAGTCCCTTACTATTTCTTCCATCTCACTGTCCGAGATACGAGATTTTTTGCTTGATGGCATCTGTGCAAAGTTAGATTAAAACAATAGATTAGAAGAAGTGTATGAATGTTCAACATATGTTTCATAAACAATTAAGATTTCATACTTCACTTCTTGCTGGTCTCTTTGAATGCTTTCGCCCTTTCTTTTCCTTTTCCACATTCCTATTTCATATTGATAGTATATGAATTACTGCACAGTACTTGATATAAGTCATGTTCAATAATACTATAATATAATTTCATTGCGTACCACATTGTCATCACTACCATTATCAGATGCAGAGTCTTCCTCAAATGTTTTTGATCTGGGGTTTGCATCTCCTGTATAAGAACAAGTACTTTTCTTATTCCAACTGGTGGAAGGATACATAAGAGTATACCCTTAAAATGCTTGAAATGAACAGAATAACGTGTTCCTTTATAAACCCAGATAAGGTCATTTCCAGGCTTTAAGTCATCCTGCGTGACATAATCTCTACTATCAGTTGATAGTGATGATGTGTTGCAAGCATATTCTCGATTATTCTCTAGACATAAAACTGTACATTGTTCTGGATATGAATATAGAAATCGCAAAGTTATAATTCACGTACATAAAATTAATATAAATACGGAAGTCAACATAATTAACCAGTTGAAATATTCATATTTCACGCATTGATGGCGCATGTAAGCTAATAGTGTTCAGTCTCCGAGTACATATCCCTCAGCGGTCCACCGGTTAAATTTAAAAAACGCCTGCGATGTGAATTTCATGCATTTAAGATATCGTAAATTAAATGTCGACATTGTTCGCATCTACGCCAATTGACGCCGCTAATATTTCCATCCCTACCTCTAGCTGGCAGGCCTATATATCATATTCGATGGTAAAGGACCCGGTTATCTTCTAGATCATCCCCCCCCCCCCCCCACTTTAAATCAATTTAAATCAATTAGTGATTAATTAACTACATTAAAGGTTACTTCATATCCGCGAAGCAAAAAGAGCGCCGCAGGCCCTGATCCTATATGAGCGCCGCAGGCTAGCGTGAGCAAAGCGAACCAGGAACGCCTGGGCTACGAGCGCCGCAGGCATCAGATTTCCCGGACCGCGAAGTGGTCCTGGTTTCTCCGACTACGACCCGGCCCGCCTTAACTAGCCCTATATAATACTCCAATAGTAGCAAATTGATTAAAATTTATTTAAAATGGGGGTCTAGAAGATCAAATAATTGCTTCAAATAATTGGGTCGACCGGCGGGTCAAGAGTTTTAAACATCCTAACATATCTATGTCCATGAATATATACATAATTATAACAATAATCAGTGTATAAGCATGATGACATGCAATACTTACGATCTTCAGCTCGTTTGCCATCGATAGCGATTTCGATGTTCTCATGTACGTATCTTTCAGGAGGTCTCACTGTACGCTTTGACATATTACCTTTTGGGATAAAGCACGTGGTACGAATTTCTTATGTGTAAAAAAATAATTGTTTTTGCTGAATTTGATCAAATGCAAAATGAGCGATCGCATTGCAGGTGGAAAGCGAAAACACTACAAAGAGTACCTAAGGAACCCTGAACTTTCTGTTCCAGAAAGGACAGCAACACGATGGGAGGAAAGTGGCTCGCTTAAATTAGGTATAGATACTTACCATGTACGCGCATTAATTATACACATACGCAAGCGTTAAATAGACACCTTGTACGTATCAATTATAGCTATATTGGTGATGATTATTCATTCACTCTTACTAGTTCATGACCGCTTTGCACTTTTAGGGTACTGTACTCAACCCAGATACATGTTAATGAATATAATTACGTCTTTTGAATAACATTAATTGAAACCCTAACCCTAAGTCTTTTGAATAACATTAATTGTGCTGCATGTAGGCTACAAAAGAAAGCGATATAATACAGACCCAAGCATCCGAATTCCAACCAGAACCAGACAACGATGGCTGAACGGTATGTGTAACATTTTTAGGACATTTATATTTTGATTCACTTTAGATGCAACACAGAGTTGCTCCAGATTGTTAACTGCTTCAGACACAAGCAGTGATAGTAGTGAAGATCATAGCTTGAAGGAAGATGTGAACAGACATGACAGGGATGACAGTGATCAACTACAAGATGCTTGTGATGGCCATGATGATTTTGGTAAAGATATTGGTCATGTTAACATTGAAGATAGGCAGTGTACCAGTAACCATGGTTATGATGGTGGCCTCGATGGTCATGATATTATTCATGATAGTGAAATTGATGACAATGCTGATGTTTATAGTGGTGGTAATAATTATAATGATGAAGGTTATGGTTATGGTGATGATGGTTATAGTGATAATGATGATGATGATGAGGAGGATGATGATGATGATGATGATGATATACGCAATGATGATGATGATGATGATGATATACGCAATGATGATGATGATGATCAAGAAAAACATATCACACCATCAGCCACACTTTCTAGAGGTGATAGGCTACCCACAGTACCACTCTACCAAGGTGCACCAATTAGTGTGAAAGCAAGTTGGCTAGCAGCCAACTACTTTGCAGTTACAAATAATTTAAGTGATTCAACTACAAAGCAACTATTGGATTTGATTGCCATTCATTGTCCAGAAACAAATTCGTTTGCAACATCAACATTTCAACTCAGAAATAAGTTGAATTGTGATGAAGCAGATATATTTATGTATTGTTCAAGATGTATGAATAAAATTGTGATGTCAAACAAATGCTTGTTTGTAAAAAAGAAAAAGCAAAAGTTTGTTATCTTGCTGTTCTTCCTTTTGAGCAGCATCTGTGCACAATTTTCAAAGGTAAGGCCATAACCTTTTGAAAACTAAATAATATTAAGTTCTTATTATTCTAGAAAAATGGAACCAAATATGTCAATTCTTCTTTAGACAGCATACTGAAGACATTATTGAAGACATAGATGATGGCACTTTGATGAAACATTTAAAACAAGAAAGTAATTTCCTATCTGTTCCTGAACATGCAGGACTCATTCTCTGTTGTGATGGTGTCCCAGTATTTAAATCTTCAGGTATGATTCAAGCAATGTACATTAATATTATTAAAATTATTTCTAAACTGTTAGGTCAAACCCTGTGGCCAGTTCTGATGTTCACCACTTCCCTTCCACCCACAAACCGGATGAATGCTGAAAATATGATGGTTGGAGCATTGTGGCTTGGTCCTTGTAAACCTCCCATGCAGACATTAATGCCTCCTGTTTTGTCTAAAATTGAAAAACTTGAAACGACTGGTATACAATTCCAAACCTCTGAAGGAATTAAGACACTCAAAGGAAAGCTTTTAGTGGGAGTATTTGACCAACCTGCGAAAGCAATGGTCTTGAATGTTGTTCAATTTAATGGGTACTATGGTTGCCCTTATTGCCTAGATAAAGGTGTGCACAAGTCACATCGTCACCTTTATTTGCCCACGGAACCACATATACTTAACATTCAAAGTGACATCGATAAATGGGCTTTGCAGGCTGAAGAAGTATCAAAAGCAGTCTATGGTGTTATGGGTACGTCTCAGTTAAGAAGGCACATTCCAACAAAATGTGTTGCCCAGGACTACATGCATAGAGTTGCACTAGGGGTATGTAAATCTTTTTTGGAATGCTCCATTGATGTAAACAATCGTGCTCTAAGATTCTTTTTAGGTGATGTTTTAACTGATATTGACAAGTGCCTTATGAGAATAAAACCACCTCATGAATTTAGCAGGCCACCTAGACCAATTCGCAATTATTTGGGTTACTGGAAAGCATCTGAGTATAGAGCATGGCTGCTCTTCTACTCATTACCTATACTTCTAAACTATTTGCCTCCTGACTATGTGCATCATTTTGCACTATTGATCGCATCAATGCACATTTTGCTTAATACTGCCATTTCATCAGATGACATTGATGCAGCTGAAAACATGCTTAATACATTCTTCAAGTATGTTCCTGAATTATATCCAGAAAAAATGTGTTCATCTAATGTGCATGGTCTAATACATTTGGCTGCTTTTGTGCGTAGGCTTGGTCCACTTTGGGCTTATTCTTGCTTCAGTTTTGAACACATGAATGGATACATTAAAAAACAGCGGCATGGATTCAAAAACTTTCTACCCAGCTTGTCACGATCAATATGTTCGAAATTTTCTCTTCGTTCATATGTCAATGAGTTAGCAAGTTCAGAACATGAGAGAACATTGCAGTTTTTGAAAAAGGAGATTCTGAATACTCAGGAAGGAATTCGTGGAAAAATATTCAATACTGTTTTATTGAATGAAGAACTTGATGCCATTCACAATGCTGGATTTCATACTACTGGCACAGATAATGTTGTTACAACCTTTAAATCTTACTATTTAAGAAATACTTCATATCGTACAAAAGATAAGAAGACTCTGCGAGACAGTTCAGTATGTGAATTTCAAGACAGAGGAATGAGAAGAATTGGGTCAATTAGGAAATTCTGTATGTTAAAGGAAGGGCCTGTTGCTATCATTGATATATTTGAGAAACTTTCGGATGGCATTTTGAAAGATATTCAGGCTAGCAAGCCTGATTTAGTGAATGCAGCAGTTGACTGATTTTTTGTAAAAGTGAAAAAAGTGTCTGTAACAAACATCATTTCAGCAGTAGCCACTAATTCTTTAATCCGAAAATGTGTACATATCCCTAACAAACATTCTCCTACTGATGTAATAGTTTATCTGCCAAATGTCTATGAAAAGCACTAGATAATAATGTATTGAGTTATACTTTGTTGTGCTATTTTTTTTCCCTGTAAACAACATCAGTTGATCATATACACATCAGTGTGTCATTTTAAAATGTCAACTCATACATAGTGTATCAGCCAGACATATTCTTGCAAATCTATCCTTTCTACGTACTAATTCAGTTATTTAAATGTTTCGGATTTGGTGATTTTTTTTTTTTTTTACTAATGGCAAGATCTTGGCATCCTGGTAAGATCTTGGCCATCTTGACAAGATCTTGGCCATCCTGACAAGATCTTGACCATCTTGCCAAGAATCTTGGCCAAGAACTTTTTGCTGGGATCGAGGAATGTTGGATCGATAAATTATGAGCATGCATGGTATATCGCTAAAATGGAAGGAATAGTTTAGTTACAGCGGTAGATACTGCGTCTCTCCGTTATATAAGTAATATGCGCTGTTTGAAATGTGTGTATAACGCCAAAGTTGCTTACGTCAATTTGGTCATGTATTGTGGTGCATGGTTTATCTGATTATAGCGTGAGATCAGTTTACTTAGAGTACATTTATCCTACATGTATGTATTACATGGCTTCGCTTTTAACCTTTATCAATCCTTTTAATTGCTCCTTATTTATCCTATGTATTACATGGCTTCGCTTTTAACCTATATCAATCCTTTGCTCCTTAATGGAGATAGTCTGGGGACTAGTGTAATATTTGGTACACACCTCAACAGAATTGCAGATTCTAAAATAAACCTGTCATGATCGCGCAAGTTGACGTTTATGCTACCTGATTCTATGCGTTTCAAGAACTTAATACAATACCAAATCCACCAGAAAAATTTAGGAAACAAGTAATAAAAACATTCTCTACACGAGAAGGTTGGTGGTATATAGGAATTAAAGGTGATGGTGGTGTAAAAAGCAAGGGAACAAGGCTTCTGATTGAAAAGGAAAATTGAAATAGACCTATATTAGCACGCACATTTAAATATGACAACATGCTGCTAATATAGGTCTATTTCATTTTTCCTTTTCAATCAGAAGCCTTGTTCCCTTGGTTTTTACACCACCATCACCTTTGATTCCTATATACCACCAACCTTCTCGTGTAGAGAATGTTTTTATTACTTGTAAACATTTGAATATATGACTGAAAAAAGACACTATCTGCATGTGTGGTAAAATGGAGGTTGGCAACTTTTTCAAACTCTTACAGTATAATTCAGCATAGAAGATAAGCTTTCCACGAATTTGAGATCAAGAAGCAATCTTCATACAAATTGTTGGGCCTATCTAGCCCCACACCTTCCGATTTGCTAAGCTCCATCTATAGTGCCCTGCATATCGGTTAATGATCCTAGTGGGATGTCAGCGAAAAAAATTGACTCGTTTATAATCATGACATACCGACGATCGCTGTGTTGTCCAACTTCTACCTCATCTCCATTTGTAGTTTGAAGTTTCTGAATCGGAACAAGTGCCATCTTCTGTGAATTTAACGACTACATGTGTTGACGCTTGAAGGAAAATGCGCGAAAAGATGCGTATTGCTATTCGAAACAAAGTATGGAAGATCGCTACGACTATTACCATGCCACGACGCACTCACCTTTCTCGAAGACAGTTTCTACCACGAGGATAAAAATAATGTTTGATTTCCAGCTGTTACCCATTGTAACTGTGGAGGCAGCAGGTTTTCATTTCAACTTGGTACCCCACGTGATCCTGCACATAAATTTTTTAAAATGCACTATAATAAATAGACATCATTATTAGCCAATTGCAAACTGACGTCGAGGGGGAGGATGACGCTGATGAATGAGTGATGAGCCTCCAGAAAAGAGAGCAGCAGTAGAGGTGCATGGAATTAAACATTGAACTCATTAATCGCGCTTTAATTAGTACAATAAATTAACAGACTCGTCAGCGGTAGCAAGCCCTGTTGACGAAACGGCGCTAATTATATTAGCGCGCAGCTTTCAATTGAGTTCTGCTGCGAGAGTGCAGAATAACTGTCAGCGCGCAGTCCGCGCTGACCCACGTTAATCGCATACATGGCGTTGAAGCGCGCTAAATGTATATGCATCGCTATCGCTAGCGTCGTATCGCGTTGTGATGAATCGCAATGTATTGCTATTCATCGTGATTAACTGCGATACAACGCGCATTTTTCCCCTCGGGTTTCTAAGAAGACAAGAATTGACCACAAGAGTTTCAGGTCTTACCATTCCAACTGATCCTTAATGTTTTCTTCTACTCTGTGAAGGTCAGATGGCACATGAATTGAGCACTGCTGTACAAATTCATCGATGTTTCCTACAGGAACACCTTGGTACTCCATCACACCATCAATCTCTTTGATCTGGGTTTTGATTAGCCCAACAGTTGGCCACTGACTGGGCTCCTTTCCACCAATGACATCAGGGCCTTCAATGAGTTGAGATTACCCTCAATGCTCATTACTATATCAACTTTATTACCTTGTAGTACCAAGCTCAAAATAGATAAAGGCCTCAGAGCATTAAAGAGCATGGCACAACTGATCAACATTTTCGGGTGCCTTCCAGATCTTGAGGTATCCTTTAATCGAGCTTTGTCTGCAGCTTTCACAGAATTGTCATTAATCAATGTAGTAAGATGTATGCACCATATCTCTCTACTACCTGCTGCATTGAATTTCGCTTGTGAGTGATCCATCTTGTTCCTTGGCATTGAATGGGGAGATAACCACCACCTTTTTGTAGTTCTAATACATCTTGATGAGTGGCTCAAGATGAGCAAAATGGCCTTTAGCTCATCAACAATGCTTGTCAGTGCAAAATCAAAAGGGGAGTCTCTTTTTGCCAATTCTATAGTAGGCCAATCTTTGACGACTCTTGATGCCACAACTCAAGCATGGATGAGACGGAAATTTGATGTGTGCTACATAATTGCAAAAGAGAACATCCCTTTCTCCAAGTACCCATCAGTTTTGGAGTTAGAGGATCGCCATGACGTAGATATGGGCCCTGCATATAGAACATCTGATTCAGCCAAACGCTTAACCAGTTTTATTGCAACAGCCAAAGAAAGGATTTCCTTGGTAAACTGAAGTGTTGTCATTTCTACAGTGTTTTGATGGATGAACAACAGACTTGGGCAACAAGGAGGAGGAGGTCATAGCGATGGTTTACTGTTACAAGAATGAAGTTGCTCAGGAAATGACTTCTTGCACTCGCTACTGGTCAGTCCACAGTCCCGAGAAATGTGACACAAATGGTCTGCTGCTGTGTCTTGGAGCATCCCTGGAGTTACTTGGTATCAAAAGCCTCTTAGACAGGGATAGTGTACTTGGAGTTAACGGAATGCCAGTACTGATAGAAGCTTTTCTGATGGTGCCTCTGTATGCAGCTGAGTACAATGGAGTGAGAGAGCAGATGCAGCGTGTTCTTCCTTGGCTTTTTTGGTCATGGTGTTTCAGTCATCGGTTGGAACTAGCATGCAAGGATTCCTTCATGAGTGCAATGTTTTTGGCAGTGCAGGAAATGCTTCTCCGTTTATATTACTTGTACGAAAAGTGTACCCAAAAAGTTGAGGGAGCTAGCGCTCTTCAATCGCTCCATTTCAACTGAGATCTTTTGATTGGTAGTACCAGTAATCCAGGTCATCTGAAAGTTTCGCAACGAAACAATGGTGTCGTAGCATTTACACACATCACAATACAAGAAAGCTATGTGGAAAATTATCGCGTTGCAGTTCACAGCCAAGCCACGCGAGCGTTTGGTGATCGCAATTTTTGTCCCGTTGCCATTTATCTAAGGTAGCTTTCGTAACTTGTTGCGCAGGTGTTTTTTAGAGCTAGGACTACCGAAATCACCTACACGTTTTTGTCCGGCTATTTTTTCCGGATAGTTAATTGACCGCCGGACAATTAGCCGGACAAATGTGCAGTGTCCGGCTGTTATAATTGTTGCTGAATTTGGTTCTGTATAACTAGAGGAGTTAGCCTGTATGACGTCATGATCACCATTGATAATGATTGATAATGTCATTGTTGTAATGTCCGAGAACACACAGGAATCCAAAATAGGGATTATGGAATGCTCATTACAACGTGCACTCAACTTAAATAGTCCAATTAATGCAATCACTGTGCATGCTCCAACCAAGTCCAGTTCTTAACATATCTTTTCCCCTAAGAAAAACCCACCTGATATTTTTCAATTTGCTTCCTGTTTCTCCTAGGTCTTCCTTCGGGTTCCCGTACATCCGGTACCTGCCTATTCGGTCCACTTCCTTGCTCCGCCTCCTCTAGTACTGCGCCATCATAGTCGTCGAGTCTTTCCTCTACTCCAACTTGTCTGGGTACTTCGTTGTGTTGCCTTATTTCCTGTTCATTCTCGTTTGGTGTTTCAGTGACTTCCTCTGTCGGAATCCACTCCTCCAAGCACCCTGTACTGCGTTTCCGTTGCATTTCGCAATGAACCCTGGTGCCCACTCCCATGCACCCCCCTTTTTGTAGACTTTGACATACACATCATCCCCTTCCGTGAAACACCTCCTCTTCGCAGCCATATCATGGTTCCTCTTTTGAGCCTCTTGTTTCTGTTCAACTCTCTCAGCAGCATTGGGACGCAATGCATCCAAGCGCAATCGTAGTCTTCTGCCAAACAGAAGCTCTCCTGGTGACAGTCCGGTCATGGATTGCGGTGTGATCCGATACTGGAATAAAAACCGAGCAAGCTTTCCTCTCAAGTTGCCTGTACCCAGCTTCTTTAATCTGTCCTTTACAATTTTTACTGCCCGTTCGGCCAACTCATTTGAAGCTGGATGGTATGGAGCTGTCGTTATGTGCCTAATGCAGTCGCTCTTTAGGAACTCTGTGAACTCTCTACTCGTAAAACATGCACCGTTATCTGGCACTATAGTTTCGGGCAATCCTAACCATGCAAACATCGCCCTTAGTTTCCGAATAGTGCATTCTGATGTTGCCACCTCCACTACTTCTGCTTCAATCCATTTTGAATGAGCATCAACTACTATTAGCAGCATGCGCCCTAGCAGGGGACCAGCGTAATCAATGTGCAGTCTAACCCATGGTCGAGTGGCCCACGCCCAAGGATGCAATGGAGCTACCTGTGGTGATGAGCGACACGATTGACATTGCACACACAACTCTACCATCTCCTCTACGGCTTTGTCGATCCCCGGCCACCACACGAACATTCTCGCCATTCCTTTCATCCTTACTACCCCGCATGAGCAACACGACTTCTGGGGCCTCCTCGCTCACGTCCTCAGCGTTATGCTGAATTGGCAGTCTACTCAACCCGTCTGCGTTACTGTGTTCAAGTGTCCTCCTAAACATTATCTTATACTCATACCCTGTTAATATGAGTATTCCTCTTTGAAGTCTCCCTGACACCTGTGAGGAAATGCTTCTGTGTGGGTCAGAAACCTGCAATAATGGCTTGTAGTCTGTTATTAGCGTAAATCTCCGCCCATACAAATACAAGTGAAATCTCTTTACCCCAAATACACAAGCTAGCCCTTCTTTCTCTATTTGGGATTACCCTAGCTCCGCTGCGGACAATGTATGGGACTCGAAAGCAACTGGCCGCTCTGAACCATCTGCCATTTTATGTGACAAAACCACTCCAACCCCATATGAAGAGGCGTCACACTAATATCACCTCTAATGATGGGTCGTAATGTACCAACACCTGCGATGATAGCAGCAATTTCTTTGAGTTCTGGAAAGCCCGCTGCTCTGTCATAGTCCACATCCGCTTCACTCCCGATCATAGAAGTTTGTATAGTGGTACCAAGCTCGTCGCTAAGTTCGGAAGGAAACGAGCATAATAAGTCAAAAGCCCTATGTAGGACTTCAACTGTAAAATATCCTTCGGTTCCGGCACCTCCTGAACTGCTTTCTCTTTATCTGAAACTAGATGTATTCCTCTAGCATCGACTTTGTACCCCAAGTACACTACAGAGTCAACCATGAATGAACATTTGCTCAATTTCAATCTAATTCCCACTTTTTGTAGCCTGTTCAGCACCCTTCTCAACAATTCCCTATGCTTTTCTTCTGAATGTCCTGAGACTAAAATATCATCAATATATACAATCACTTTGGGAATACCTTGTAAAATGGTTTCCATCAACCTTTGAAAAATACTTGGTGCTGAAGCCACTCCAAAAGGGAGTCTCGTATATCTAAACAACCCTTTATGGGTGTTAACACAAACCAAACCCTTTGACTCCTCATGTAACAGTACTTGCTGGTATGCCTGGCTTAAGTCCAGTTTTAAAAATATCTTTCCCCCCCCCCCCCCCCCCCACCCTGCCAAGGTGGCTAACAAATCCTCTATTTTTGGAATAGGATATCTATCTACTCCCAAACCTGGGTTTATTGTTAACCGAAAATCACCACAAATCCTAATCTTTTTATCTGTCTTCACCACTGGCACTATTAGGGCTGCCCATTCTGCCATTTCCACTGGCTCTAAAATACCCTCCCTGATCAGTCTATCCAACTCTTCTTCCACCTGTTCCTTCAAAGCATATGGCATAGGGCGAGCCTTACAAAACTTAGGCCCTATCCCATCTTTTGTCACCAATTTTGCTTTCATACCCTTTACTGTAACCAAACCTTCCTTAAAAACCTCTTTAAACTCTTCTACTAATGACTTTACCAGCTCCTCCTTACTTCTTACCACCATCACTGCAGCCCAGTCTACCTTCAAATGTTCCAGCCAATTTCTTCCAAGCAATGATGGCCCTGATCCTTTCACCACCATCACTTGCAATCTGGCTACTTGGCCTTTGTATTCCACTTTTGCTTCCCATTTTCCAAGCACCTTCAATACCTCTCCACAATATGTGCATAACTGCAATGTGGAATCCACCAACTTTTGTCTGGGCCACCTATGACTCAACACATCTTCAGATACGATCGATACAGCAGACCCTGTGTCTAACTACATTGTTATGTTCACTCCATCAACTCTCATCTCACACACAATAGGTTTACCTGTACCTTTGTTTAAGGCATGTACCCTAAGGTGCTGTAAACAGGTGAGGTATTCTCCTTCATCTTCCACACCACCTTCTTGGTCTTCTACTGTCACTATGTCAACTCCTTCCTTTCGAGTTCCGCTGCTGCTTACACACTTTGCGAATGTGTCCTGTCTTCTGACACCTAAAACATCGAGCGGTTAAAACGGGGCACTTATCTGCCACATGGTCAGATCTCCCACAGCGAAAACATTGCACCGTCGAACCCGGAACGCTTTTCTTCACCATATGCACAGTAACCTGACTCTTCGCTGAGATTTCTCTCGAGCATTTTTCTGCTGCCTCATGCGCTTGTGCAATTTTCAACGCTCCGTCTAACGTCAGTTTTGCTTCCAACAGCAACCGTTTTTGGATTCTTTCATCATTTACTCCACACACCAGCCTGTCTCTTAACATTTCTGACAGCGCTTCCCCAAAATTACACCTTCTCGCAACCTCCCTCAACTGGCATACATAACTCACCACCGGCTCACCTGCCTGTCGCACACAAGTGTGGAACCTGTATTGTTGAACTATCTCTGACGGTGGGGGACTCAGGTGCTGCTCCACGATATTCTCCAATTCATCATATGTTTTACTGCCAGGTTTTTATGGAGCTACCAAACTGGTTAGTAACCGATACGTCCGAGCACCTACCACTGATAACAAAATTGAGCGCTTCTTACCCTCCACTTCAATTCCATTCGCCGCAAAGGACTGCTCTAATCTGTCTATGTACTGGGCCATTCCTCAACCCCTTCCACAAACTCAGTCACAGTTCCGAACACCGCCGACATTGGTATCCCACCCTCGTCGCCAGTGTAAGGAATCCAAAATAGGGATTATGGAATGCTCATTACAACGTGCACTCAACTATAATAGTCCAATTAATGCAATCACTGCGCATGAACCAACCAAGTCCAGTTCTTCACAATTGTCTTCATCCAAAGCAGACTGCAACTCCGTTGCTGATGGTTTGCCATCATAGTACATAATCTTGAGCCACACATCAAGATGCTTATACATGCGCTCTTTGTAATGTATTACATTTCTGCAGTATTTGCGCTGTAACGAGTCAATTGGTGCCGGCAATAGCATGAGTTTAAATGCTATAATTAATAACAATAGCCATATGCATGCACATACCAGTATTGCCATGTGAATTGGATACAAGGGAATGACATCCCTTTCTACCTTTAGTAAGGGCAGAAACTTTTCCATGAACAGGTCACATGAAAGTGTAGGGTATGCCTCGCAATACATGAATATGTCTTACTCTGTGTTGCTCTTCATCATGCAGTTCACACAGACGACCTCATATAAAGACACTTGCAGCATCTTTTTTATACTTTTTAGTGCTATCAGACTTTAGAACCTTTGCAATAATTCCCTATATATATGATCACATGCATTAAATTAGAATCATGCATATACAGGGTACAAACCAGAATGGATTTTTGTTCCGGCTGCCGATTTATCGTCTTGCAAAGGAGTAGGGCTGTTTCGAGAACCAACTCATTCTGCGCATGCATGGAAATACTAAATTGTTTCATACTGGCATATCAATGTTGCAGTACCTTATGCCCGCTTTTCTCAATAGTAAAGGAGGATTGTATTAAATCGAGTTTTGCGTGTTTCTCTTGCTTGGTTTTGATAGCAGTTATAACGATCGAAATGTCTTTGATGCCCCTGTCACAGGATTACACGTCCTGCCGGACATTGTATTCTAGAATTCTACGTCCGCTGGACATCCAGTCCTAGGAGCCACTGTCCCGCCCAGACAGCGTATCCTAGGATAGTATGTCCCCCCTTAGGAGTAACTGTCCTCCCGGACAGCGTATCCTAGGAGTAGCTGTTCCCCGGAGAGTGTATCCTAGGATAGTATGTCCCCCCATACTCTCTCGAGGCGACATCATATAGCTATAGTATTTTATTCCCACTTCTCACCAAGTCTATGTTTGTTTATACCAGTGTCGCAGGATTATCCCAGGAATTTTACCCACGGGATATTATATCCTAATTATAAATGTCCCTCCTTTGAAAGCATATTTTGTATTCAAAATTAGATTGCAGCCAAAAGTACCTCATTAGTCGACTTATCATAATGGTTGAGCTTATATGCATGGGTCTGGTTTATTTTAGTAGTAATTGATTGCTTGGCAAACAATTAACTGTAGGGAACATCTGTAAAGTGTCGCTCACAACGATTCAATACGATTTTGGGCAGTGTACACGAATGCCATGCCTAGCTACCAAAAATGGTTGTTAATAACTAACACACTATTAATCACAGTAACGTCACTATTAATGTCAATGCACCACAACATCACAGTTACCTACACTTGTCTCAACACTAACTTACATGCTGTGGCACATTTTCTGCAAAGGATACCTGTGTAAGAATTTATAATGTCCCCCCACAAACTCTATAGTGTCTCACTGTCCCCATGGTAAATTGCACACTTGGAGATAACATGCATGGATGGCAAGTCAATCAGCTATGGCAGTCATGTTTTCAGCAGGTTAAATGATATACAATGCTAGCACTTGTGATCAGTCGCAAACATGAAACAAGAGTACATTTATGCAGCCTACATATGGTACATAAATTGATTTTTTTGTGCACAGTGGATGAGCTGACAGGTTTTGCAATGCCATTTTCATTTTTTATCATTCATTCCAGGCTTTTTTAGGAATTGACATGTCACATTTCTTGTGGAACCATTTATTGCAGGAATTGCATTGAATCATCACTCCAGCATCCGGCATTCGGCAATAACACCTCATGTTTTTTTTTGCTACAACATGACTGCTTGATCTATCTGAACTGGGAAATACTGTTATTCTTCTACATTTTGATAGATGTTGACGCATCAGTACTGTCATATTTCCTAAAACACACATCTTCACCACGGCATAAATCAATGGCATACGCAATGGTATACAGGCCATAGTCTGAATGATTAGTCTGCTTATCAACATCCACGAAATGGAGATGCACTACATTGTTAGGACTATAAAGAATAGAACAAGTTTGTTCAATGCCATGATCAGTACAAGTGTTTTAGAGACTATCATAGATGTGCACGTGGCCTGATGGCAATCCAAGGGTTGAAATTGTAAACCAATGATCCTCTTCATTGTGCTGAATTTGAATAAAACCTTTTCTCATAATATCAAATGTTAAATGATATCGCAATGTTGTTGATGCAAACCATATTGGCTATGGAGAAGTTATTGCACAGCATTAATTATAACATCATCCAGCCACTTCTTGTCACTCTCAAGAATGCATCTGTGTTCATACAGTATAACATTTCCCACCTCCAACCATCGGTGACGTAGGTTTGATAAACCTTGTGTTCTAACCTTTCTGCTTTTCTTTATCAGCTTCATCGCAAGCAACCTTTCTGCTTTTCTTTATCTGTTTCACTTTTCATTGCAAGCAATCATGCTTTTTTTTGCTTCATTTACTGACAAATTTTTAGGTTGAGAGATGCCAATAATTAGTGAAGCAGAGGCACAGACACCCAAATCTGGCTTACTGTAAGTGCATGCTGTCAAGGACTACACCATCTTCATTACACATCTTTCTTGTGCCCAAAATCCATTGACAGAATGTATCAAGACATTAGTAAGTATGTTTTGTCATATTTACAATTGTCTTAATACTAATGCCACTGGATTTGAACTATTACTCCAGAAGTTGAATAGCTTCCTCTGGATAGAAATAAGCATCAATGGCATGTTTCCTGAAGTGGTCAAACTCTTCAGAAAGTTTGTCATTCATTATTATAAATTGCCTTCCGCAGATGTCTCTCAATGGTGCTTCTTTATATGCACGATGAGTCAGCCAGTGTTCCACAATAAGATCCTTGTTAAGGGCATATTCACCAGCTTCTATTTTTAATCCTGTTATCTAAAAAAAAAGTAAGTTTGTTATACTTCAGAGTATACATGGGTGCAATATTTAAGTATACGGTTGAATAACTTACATCAAAGTCTTCATCTTCTGCTGCTTTAAATGCAAGTTCATCTGCACCTGTTCGCCATAATTGAAAAAAACGTGGTGAAAACATCTGCTCATTAAGTATACCATGAGTAGACATTTCATTCCCATTACAGTTTTTTTCATTGTGAGAATCAGTCACATCTGATCTCTCTTTGCTTGCAATTTCTTCATTGTGAGGATTGGTCCCATCCAGTTCAATTTTGCTTGCAATGTCCTCATCACTAGCAGCTGCATGACCTTGCCTTTTTAAATATATTTTAAACTGGATTGAGTTACATTTCGTTTTTAAAACTTTACCATGTGCATACTTTAATGAATATAACCCCTTACCACACACTTCAGCTATAGTAAAAGGGCCTGTCCACTCTTTGTCCATTTTCCCTCCTTTTTGAGACAGTTTTCTCATGTTTCTTAAAAGTACTTGGTTTCCTAGTTGAAATTCTGCTTGTGTATGCTTGCGGTCATAGTAAAGCTTTTGTTTAGTTTGAGCATGCAGAATGTTAGATGCAACTTTCATAATAGCCTCAGTGCATGTCATATCTCGCTGCGTAGCATACTTCTGAGCTTCACTGTCAATGTCAGTGATTTTAACTAATGTATGATCGTTTTCCACATTTCCAGTCTGCAGCTGGATTGGTAATACTGCTTCTCTACCATACATCAGAAATAATGGTGTGTAGCAACTGTGATTGAGACTATGGCCACGCACGCGCTGCGACAGAACCCCGAGTTGGAAAGATTCTCAGATAGCCAAATCACAGCGGTACACACAAAACATAAAGCACACACTCAGCATGCAACCACTGCTTGCCAAGTTCCCACAATGCTTCTCTCTCTGCCTCGGTTGTCACAGCTTTTAATAGTGCCGGTCCATCACGTGCGAAGATGCTTCTAGAAGCTCCTATGCAATCAGGGACATACAGTCTGGCTGCATTAAGTCCAGACATCTAACAATTTACACCCACACTTCTATTATACCTATAACAGCAATCACTACACTTCTCCCTTCACAAGCCATATCGTTCTGGGGGTCGGTGAGGTCGGTTAGACCGTCGGAGGATAGGTGCAGGTTCAGGAGCAGGTACCGGTTCAGGGTCCGCCCTAGGTAGAGGCTGGGGTGGTAATGGCTGAGCATCAGCCATCAGTGGTATTGGCGGCTGCTGCTCTGGAACTGGAGGCATGTTAGGATCAAGGGGCCCAACGTCCTCTACATCTTGCTCCTGAGTCATGATCGTCTCCTTTTTACCATCTGTGGCATCATTATGTCTACTCCTAACATGGTCAATGTGGTAACGACTCTCTTTACCATCTTCCAATTTAACTAACACCATCACAGGCCCCTGTACTGAACTAATAACTCCCGGTATCCATTTAGGGGACCCTCCTCTATGGTTCAGGCAATACACCCTTTCTCCCACCATAAATGTACGGTGACTCGCCTTCTGATCATGATCATCCTTTTGCCTTTCCTGTTGCTGCTGTACTTGATTCTTCAATGATGGAAACACAAAATCCAAATGAGACTTTGGTTTTCTTCCTAGTAACAGCTCTGCTGGTGATTGCCCCGTAGTTGAATGAGGGGTCAACCTATACTGGAATAGAAATCGAGCCAGACAAGTTTCAACATCACCTGTCATTCTTTTGAGGCCATTTTTTACAGTCTGCACTGCACGTTCCGCCAACCCATTTGTAGCAGCATGGTAGGGTGCACTTCTCACATGTCGGAACCCATTAGCCTTGGCAAAGAATTGGAACTCTGCACTTGTAAATGCTGTACCATTGTCAGACACTAGAATGTCTGGTAGCCCGTGAGTAGCAAATGTGTGTCTGAGTACTCTCATTGCCTGCTGAGAGGAAGGTGAAGAGACCACAGCAGCCTCCATCCATTTGGAATGGGCATCCACTATGACAAAAAAAGTTTTCCCCAAAAATGGACCAAAAAAATCTACATGCAATCGAGCCCAAGGTTTGGAGGGCCACTCCCAAGGGTGAAGGAGGGACTTTGGTGGTGTGTTACGAGTATCCTGACATGCTGTACAAGACTTCACCTTATTTTCCAATTCCGCATCCACTCCCGGCCACCATACTACACTTCTAGCTAATGCTTTCATCCTCGCAATGCCAGGGTGCCCCTCATGCAGCAACTTGAGTATGGGTGCCCTACCCGGAGGAGGTACCACAACACGGCTACCCCAAAGGACACATCCATTGTGAACACTGAGTTCATACCTACGCTGCATATATGGCTTAAACTCCGGATCCAGTTGTGACTCCCATCCCTGCAGCACCATGCGTCTTACCATAGACAACAATGGGTCCGTATTGGTCCACTTCCTGATAGCTGTGGCTGTCACTACAGAATCAGCATCTGACAGCATCTGGAGCATGAGAACAGTTTCCCCTGGGATAGGAACCTCCAAAGGAGCCTCTCCCACCGGTAGTCTGCTAAGTGCATCCACATTACCCTGGTCTTTTCCAGCCCTATATTCCATGTGGTATTTGTATGCACTTAATGTCAATGCCCATCTCTGAATCCGTCCAGAGGCCATGGTTGGGACTGGTTTCTGCTCATTGAAAAGGAACTGTAAAGGTTTGTGATCAGAAAGTATTACAAACTCCCTTCCATACAAAAACAGATGAAATTTCTTCACACCCCACACCACTGCCAAACCTTCCTTTTCAATCTGCGAGTACTTTTTCTCAGCAGGAGCAAGAGACCGAGAGGCATAGGCTATTGGTCGGTCCGTGCCGTCTTCATAAACATGTGACAAGACTGCTCCAATGCCGTAAGGGGAAGCATCACAAGAAATGGCTAGTTTTCTTCCAGGATCAAAGTGCACCAACAAAACATCTGAAGACAGCTGAGACTTTGCTTTCTGAAATGCATCAGCCTGCTCCTTTCCCCAGTGCCATGGCTGATGTTTAGCCAGTAACTTGTACAATGGTGCCAAGGTGTCTGCAAGGCAAGGCAAAAACTTTGAGTAATAGTTAACTAACCCTATGAATGACTTAAGCTGTGTGACATCACAAGGGGCAGGTGCACTCAAAATAGCCTGCCGCTTTTCGTGTGTCGGTCTGATTCCCTCCCCTGAGATGTGGAATCCCAGGTACTCCACACTGGACATCATGAATCTGCATTTTTCCTTCTTTAATTTTGCCCCAACCTGCTGCAGACGAGATAGGACTCTCGCCAAAGTTTCCATGTGCTCTTCTCTTGACGAGTCTGCCACCAAAATATCATCTATGTATACCTGAACGTGGGGAATATCCTGAAAAATTCCTTCCATCGTTCGTTGGAAAATAGCCGGGGCTGCTGCAACGCCAAATGGCAACCGGTTATAACGAAAGAGGCCCTTGTGTGTGGAAATGGTCACAAGCTCTTTCGACTCTTCTTCTAGCTGCAACTGCAAGTAAGCGTGCGACAGGTCCAGTTTAGAGAACACTTTAGCTCCCGTCATGGACGCCAGCACATCATCTATTCGGGGAAGGGGATAAGAATCCACAGTTGCAGCACTATTAACAGTAAGTTTGTAATCCCCACATAACCGTAAACTCCCATCGGTTTTTACCACCGGTACCACAGGAGCGGCCCATTCCGAGAATCTCACTGGCTCTATGACACCATCCCTTTGTAAGCGCTCCAGTTCTTGCTCCACTTGATCTCTCAGAGCGTACGGAACTGGCCGTGGTTTGTAAAAGCGCGGTTTGACTGTCTTATCCACATGGATCTTAACTCGAATTCCCTCTAACAATCCAAGCTTCTCTTCAAACAGTCTGGCATGTTTCTCCAGCAATTGCTCCATTCCGTCACTAGAACCTACATAAAACAAAGAGAGGTTAATTTTAAGCTCACTCAGCCAGTCTCGACCAATCAGCGAGGGTCCGCGCCCCTGCACGACGAGTAAGTTCAAGGAGCGATAACACTGGCCCCCATACTGTACGTCAACGCAAATGCGGACAATGTATGGGACTCGAAAGCAACTGGCCGCTCTGAACCATCTGCCATTTTATGTGACAAAACCACTCCAACCCCATATGAAGAGGCGTCACACTAATATCACCTCTAATGATGGGTCGTAATGTACCAACACCTGCGATGATAGCAGCAATTTCTTTGAGTTCTGGAAAGCCCGCTGCTCTGTCATAGTCCACATCCGCTTCACTCCCGATCATAGAAGTTTGTATAGTGGTACCAAGCTCGTCGCTAAGTTCGGAAGGAAACGAGCATAATAAGTCAAAAGCCCTATGTAGGACTTCAACTGTAAAATATCCTTCGGTTCCGGCACCTCCTGAACTGCTTTCTCTTTATCTGAAACTAGATGTATTCCTCTAGCATCGACTTTGTACCCCAAGTACACTACAGAGTCAACCATGAATGAACATTTGCTCAATTTCAATCTAATTCCCACTTTTTGTAGCCTGTTCAGCACCCTTCTCAACAATTCCCTATGCTTTTCTTCTGAATGTCCTGAGACTAAAATATCATCAATATATACAATCACTTTGGGAATACCTTGTAAAATGGTTTCCATCAACCTTTGAAAAATACTTGGTGCTGAAGCCACTCCAAAAGGGAGTCTCGTATATCTAAACAACCCTTTATGGGTGTTAACACAAACCAAACCCTTTGACTCCTCATGTAACAGTACTTGCTGGTATGCCTGGCTTAAGTCCAGTTTTAAAAATATCTTTCCCCCCCCCCCCCCCCCCCACCCTGCCAAGGTGGCTAACAAATCCTCTATTTTTGGAATAGGATATCTATCTACTCCCAAACCTGGGTTTATTGTTAACCGAAAATCACCACAAATCCTAATCTTTTTATCTGTCTTCACCACTGGCACTATTAGGGCTGCCCATTCTGCCATTTCCACTGGCTCTAAAATACCCTCCCTGATCAGTCTATCCAACTCTTCTTCCACCTGTTCCTTCAAAGCATATGGCATAGGGCGAGCCTTACAAAACTTAGGCCCTATCCCATCTTTTGTCACCAATTTTGCTTTCATACCCTTTACTGTAACCAAACCTTCCTTAAAAACCTCTTTAAACTCTTCTACTAATGACTTTACCAGCTCCTCCTTACTTCTTACCACCATCACTGCAGCCCAGTCTACCTTCAAATGTTCCAGCCAATTTCTTCCAAGCAATGATGGCCCTGATCCTTTCACCACCATCACTTGCAATCTGGCTACTTGGCCTTTGTATTCCACTTTTGCTTCCCATTTTCCAAGCACCTTCAATACCTCTCCACAATATGTGCATAACTGCAATGTGGAATCCACCAACTTTTGTCTGGGCCACCTATGACTCAACACATCTTCAGATACGATCGATACAGCAGACCCTGTGTCTAACTACATTGTTATGTTCACTCCATCAACTCTCATCTCACACACAATAGGTTTACCTGTACCTTTGTTTAAGGCATGTACCCTAAGGTGCTGTAAACAGGTGAGGTATTCTCCTTCATCTTCCACACCACCTTCTTGGTCTTCTACTGTCACTATGTCAACTCCTTCCTTTCGAGTTCCGCTGCTGCTTACACACTTTGCGAATGTGTCCTGTCTTCTGACACCTAAAACATCGAGCGGTTAAAACGGGGCACTTATCTGCCACATGGTCAGATCTCCCACAGCGAAAACATTGCACCGTCGAACCCGGAACGCTTTTCTTCACCATATGCACAGTAACCTGACTCTTCGCTGAGATTTCTCTCGAGCATTTTTCTGCTGCCTCATGCGCTTGTGCAATTTTCAACGCTCCGTCTAACGTCAGTTTTGCTTCCAACAGCAACCGTTTTTGGATTCTTTCATCATTTACTCCACACACCAGCCTGTCTCTTAACATTTCTGACAGCGCTTCCCCAAAATTACACCTTCTCGCAACCTCCCTCAACTGGCATACATAACTCACCACCGGCTCACCTGCCTGTCGCACACAAGTGTGGAACCTGTATTGTTGAACTATCTCTGACGGTGGGGGACTCAGGTGCTGCTCCACGATATTCTCCAATTCATCATATGTTTTACTGCCAGGTTTTTATGGAGCTACCAAACTGGTTAGTAACCGATACGTCCGAGCACCTACCACTGATAACAAAATTGAGCGCTTCTTACCCTCCACTTCAATTCCATTCGCCGCAAAGGACTGCTCTAATCTGTCTATGTACTGGGCCATTCCTCAACCCCTTCCACAAACTCAGTCACAGTTCCGAACACCGCCGACATTGGTATCCCACCCTCGTCGCCAGTGTAAGGAATCCAAAATAGGGATTATGGAATGCTCATTACAACGTGCACTCAACTATAATAGTCCAATTAATGCAATCACTGCGCATGAACCAACCAAGTCCAGTTCTTCACAATTGTCTTCATCCAAAGCAGACTGCAACTCCGTTGCTGATGGTTTGCCATCATAGTACATAATCTTGAGCCACACATCAAGATGCTTATACATGCGCTCTTTGTAATGTATTACATTTCTGCAGTATTTGCGCTGTAACGAGTCAATTGGTGCCGGCAATAGCATGAGTTTAAATGCTATAATTAATAACAATAGCCATATGCATGCACATACCAGTATTGCCATGTGAATTGGATACAAGGGAATGACATCCCTTTCTACCTTTAGTAAGGGCAGAAACTTTTCCATGAACAGGTCACATGAAAGTGTAGGGTATGCCTCGCAATACATGAATATGTCTTACTCTGTGTTGCTCTTCATCATGCAGTTCACACAGACGACCTCATATAAAGACACTTGCAGCATCTTTTTTATACTTTTTAGTGCTATCAGACTTTAGAACCTTTGCAATAATTCCCTATATATATGATCACATGCATTAAATTAGAATCATGCATATACAGGGTACAAACCAGAATGGATTTTTGTTCCGGCTGCCGATTTATCGTCTTGCAAAGGAGTAGGGCTGTTTCGAGAACCAACTCATTCTGCGCATGCATGGAAATACTAAATTGTTTCATACTGGCATATCAATGTTGCAGTACCTTATGCCCGCTTTTCTCAATAGTAAAGGAGGATTGTATTAAATCGAGTTTTGCGTGTTTCTCTTGCTTGGTTTTGATAGCAGTTATAACGATCGAAATGTCTTTGATGCCCCTGTCACAGGATTACACGTCCTGCCGGACATTGTATTCTAGAATTCTACGTCCGCTGGACATCCAGTCCTAGGAGCCACTGTCCCGCCCAGACAGCGTATCCTAGGATAGTATGTCCCCCCTTAGGAGTAACTGTCCTCCCGGACAGCGTATCCTAGGAGTAGCTGTTCCCCGGAGAGTGTATCCTAGGATAGTATGTCCCCCCATACTCTCTCGAGGCGACATCATATAGCTATAGTATTTTATTCCCACTTCTCACCAAGTCTATGTTTGTTTATACCAGTGTCGCAGGATTATCCCAGGAATTTTACCCACGGGATATTATATCCTAATTATAAATGTCCCTCCTTTGAAAGCATATTTTGTATTCAAAATTAGATTGCAGCCAAAAGTACCTCATTAGTCGACTTATCATAATGGTTGAGCTTATATGCATGGGTCTGGTTTATTTTAGTAGTAATTGATTGCTTGGCAAACAATTAACTGTAGGGAACATCTGTAAAGTGTCGCTCACAACGATTCAATACGATTTTGGGCAGTGTACACGAATGCCATGCCTAGCTACCAAAAATGGTTGTTAATAACTAACACACTATTAATCACAGTAACGTCACTATTAATGTCAATGCACCACAACATCACAGTTACCTACACTTGTCTCAACACTAACTTACATGCTGTGGCACATTTTCTGCAAAGGATACCTGTGTAAGAATTTATAATGTCCCCCCACAAACTCTATAGTGTCTCACTGTCCCCATGGTAAATTGCACACTTGGAGATAACATGCATGGATGGCAAGTCAATCAGCTATGGCAGTCATGTTTTCAGCAGGTTAAATGATATACAATGCTAGCACTTGTGATCAGTCGCAAACATGAAACAAGAGTACATTTATGCAGCCTACATATGGTACATAAATTGATTTTTTTGTGCACAGTGGATGAGCTGACAGGTTTTGCAATGCCATTTTCATTTTTTATCATTCATTCCAGGCTTTTTTAGGAATTGACATGTCACATTTCTTGTGGAACCATTTATTGCAGGAATTGCATTGAATCATCACTCCAGCATCCGGCATTCGGCAATAACACCTCATGTTTTTTTTTGCTACAACATGACTGCTTGATCTATCTGAACTGGGAAATACTGTTATTCTTCTACATTTTGATAGATGTTGACGCATCAGTACTGTCATATTTCCTAAAACACACATCTTCACCACGGCATAAATCAATGGCATACGCAATGGTATACAGGCCATAGTCTGAATGATTAGTCTGCTTATCAACATCCACGAAATGGAGATGCACTACATTGTTAGGACTATAAAGAATAGAACAAGTTTGTTCAATGCCATGATCAGTACAAGTGTTTTAGAGACTATCATAGATGTGCACGTGGCCTGATGGCAATCCAAGGGTTGAAATTGTAAACCAATGATCCTCTTCATTGTGCTGAATTTGAATAAAACCTTTTCTCATAATATCAAATGTTAAATGATATCGCAATGTTGTTGATGCAAACCATATTGGCTATGGAGAAGTTATTGCACAGCATTAATTATAACATCATCCAGCCACTTCTTGTCACTCTCAAGAATGCATCTGTGTTCATACAGTATAACATTTCCCACCTCCAACCATCGGTGACGTAGGTTTGATAAACCTTGTGTTCTAACCTTTCTGCTTTTCTTTATCAGCTTCATCGCAAGCAACCTTTCTGCTTTTCTTTATCTGTTTCACTTTTCATTGCAAGCAATCATGCTTTTTTTTGCTTCATTTACTGACAAATTTTTAGGTTGAGAGATGCCAATAATTAGTGAAGCAGAGGCACAGACACCCAAATCTGGCTTACTGTAAGTGCATGCTGTCAAGGACTACACCATCTTCATTACACATCTTTCTTGTGCCCAAAATCCATTGACAGAATGTATCAAGACATTAGTAAGTATGTTTTGTCATATTTACAATTGTCTTAATACTAATGCCACTGGATTTGAACTATTACTCCAGAAGTTGAATAGCTTCCTCTGGATAGAAATAAGCATCAATGGCATGTTTCCTGAAGTGGTCAAACTCTTCAGAAAGTTTGTCATTCATTATTATAAATTGCCTTCCGCAGATGTCTCTCAATGGTGCTTCTTTATATGCACGATGAGTCAGCCAGTGTTCCACAATAAGATCCTTGTTAAGGGCATATTCACCAGCTTCTATTTTTAATCCTGTTATCTAAAAAAAAAGTAAGTTTGTTATACTTCAGAGTATACATGGGTGCAATATTTAAGTATACGGTTGAATAACTTACATCAAAGTCTTCATCTTCTGCTGCTTTAAATGCAAGTTCATCTGCACCTGTTCGCCATAATTGAAAAAAACGTGGTGAAAACATCTGCTCATTAAGTATACCATGAGTAGACATTTCATTCCCATTACAGTTTTTTTCATTGTGAGAATCAGTCACATCTGATCTCTCTTTGCTTGCAATTTCTTCATTGTGAGGATTGGTCCCATCCAGTTCAATTTTGCTTGCAATGTCCTCATCACTAGCAGCTGCATGACCTTGCCTTTTTAAATATATTTTAAACTGGATTGAGTTACATTTCGTTTTTAAAACTTTACCATGTGCATACTTTAATGAATATAACCCCTTACCACACACTTCAGCTATAGTAAAAGGGCCTGTCCACTCTTTGTCCATTTTCCCTCCTTTTTGAGACAGTTTTCTCATGTTTCTTAAAAGTACTTGGTTTCCTAGTTGAAATTCTGCTTGTGTATGCTTGCGGTCATAGTAAAGCTTTTGTTTAGTTTGAGCATGCAGAATGTTAGATGCAACTTTCATAATAGCCTCAGTGCATGTCATATCTCGCTGCGTAGCATACTTCTGAGCTTCACTGTCAATGTCAGTGATTTTAACTAATGTATGATCGTTTTCCACATTTCCAGTCTGCAGCTGGATTGGTAATACTGCTTCTCTACCATACATCAGAAATAATGGTGTGTAGCAACTGTGATTGAGACTATGGCCACGCACGCGCTGCGACAGAACCCCGAGTTGGAAAGATTCTCAGATAGCCAAATCACAGCGGTACACACAAAACATAAAGCACACACTCAGCATGCAACCACTGCTTGCCAAGTTCCCACAATGCTTCTCTCTCTGCCTCGGTTGTCACAGCTTTTAATAGTGCCGGTCCATCACGTGCGAAGATGCTTCTAGAAGCTCCTATGCAATCAGGGACATACAGTCTGGCTGCATTAAGTCCAGACATCTAACAATTTACACCCACACTTCTATTATACCTATAACAGCAATCACTACATGGTGTGTATTTAGTAGTAGCATGAACACTTGTACGATATGAGAAAAGAACAAATTCCAAGTTTTCATCCCAGTCATTTTGATCAGAGTTAATATATTTAACAATAACAAGTGACTTTGTCACAGTTTGATTCAGCCTGTCATCTAGTCCATTGGTTTGAGGGTGGTATGCACTTGCAGTGCTCAGTTCCCGTCAGTAAGAAAAGCTTCTCATTTAGTGAATTCACAAACTCACGACCCTGATCTGAAATACATACACTGAAGCAGCCGAACCTAGCAATCAGGGAATAAATAAACGTTTCTATCCCTTCAGCACATTTTGATGGAAGAGCTTGTGCTTCAGGCCATTTTGAAAAATAGTCTGTGCATGTTACTAATGTTACAGAAGGTCACATAATGGCAATGTGAGAAAAAAGAACCATTATTAATGAGAAAAGCAAAAAAATTTCATATCAGTACTGTTATAATCATCAAAGTAAGCATACACAATACTTATGTTGTTTATAGCAATATTCAAATGCACTTTCTTAATGTCAAATTTGCGCATTTTTTTCATGTGATAAAAAAGATTAGAACTACAAGCATTGCTACAAATCTTGTTTTTATACACTTCAGTTGTAAATGACATGATTGATTAGCCCCTGTTATTATTACATGTCAGTGTCAATGGTTTAACAAGATCAATCCCAACTTGATACCAAACATCAGACCTCACTGGAATGGGATGTATCTCTTCCGAGGCCTTGCGTAACTTCCTATTTGTTCGCTGACATGTATCACACATTTTTACATGTTCTTTAATGTCTAATGTCCTGGGCGTACCCCGCGGTGCACGTTTGTACACCGCGGTGTACGCAAAACAAAGATTTTTGCATTCCGCCGTTTCAGCATTCTAGTGAAGTTTGACTGTTATGCCACGTTGTATAAGTTCTTATCTGCCTGGGCCGAAGCATTGAAGGCCTAATACCGTTCGCTGCTCTTACGGCAACTTGTCACAGCGGAGGTACGCGAAACTTCCGGTATGTACGTTATTATTATTTTTCAATTACCGCGTACACTCGCCGTACAGTGTACCTCCGCTGTGGCGACTTGTTGTATCAGCAGCGAAAGGTACTAGGCCTTCAAAGCTTCAGCCCAAACTGATAAGGACTTATACAACGTGGCATAACAGTCAAATTTCATTAGAATGCTGAAACGGCGGAATGCAAAAAACTTTGTTTTGCGTACCCCGCGGTGTACAAACGTGCACCGCGGGGTACGCCCAGGACATTAGACATTAATGTCGTTCGTCATGTCATGCCAGTAGAAACGAGAATATGCCTTCTTCTTTAATGTTTTATACCTGCCGAAATGGCCTGTGCCTGATCATGGAATATAATATGTGCCAATGTGTTTACTAGTGTTTTACATACGGGTGAGCGATTACCTAGTTTATCGTCTTGGCAAGCCTCCGTCACTCTTTTTTGGTCTTCATCAAATACCCAATGTCTGCCATGTTCTCCTATGGTATATAACTGACTTGCAGAGTAGATATCTCGAATAGGTCCGCATGGATCGTTCTTTTCCAGCAGCTGTATCATCCCGCCAAGAATTGCGGGTATATAATAACAATGCCAGGTCCCCATAAACCGAATATTAATTAATACCCAACTGAGCGATTCTGAAGTGTGCGCACCATGTCAAAATGTGAGTAATGCAATGTATAATTTCTTGGTAGCTAAAAGGGTATGACGAAAGGTGAGTGTGATGGACCTGTAGTTCTGCTTGAACTAAGCTGCCCGCACTCCGCAACCTAACATATAGATTGCCACCGCTTAACCCCTCCATGTAGTTACTTGTCTGGGAGAACTCAATTTTAATGCCCAATACGCATTTATATACCCACACCGTCAACAACAAATACTTGACTAATTAATCTAAAGTTCGTACCTACAACACATTACAGTTCAAACTCCATACCCACACCGTCAACAACAAACACGTGACTAATTAACCTAAAGTTCGTACCTACAACACATTATAGTTCAAACTCCTGAATGGCACCGGTCAGGCTTTTGACAGGTTACCGATCTGTCACACTCCATTGCCCCTCTCCAGCAACAACTCGTTTGTTGCAATTCGGAAAAGAGAATCAGCATTCTGTTTGGCACTCCCTGCACAATGCACTACTTTAAAACAGTAGGATTGCATTGCCAGGCTCCATCTGCACAACCTTGGGTTGGTCTCCTTCAGCCACTCTAACCATTTTATGAATCGGTGATCCGTTTGAACTACGAAAGGTCTGCCAAGCAGGTATACTCTGAATGCCTCCACTGCAAGTCATATCGCTAAACACTCCTTCTCCACAGTGGAGTAGCACTCTTCTCTAGGTAGCAACTTCTTACTAAAGTATCCCACTGGGTGATCTTGCCCATCTTCCAATCTGGCTCAAAACTGCCCCTATTCCCCTGTCTGACGCATCTGTCTGCAGGATGAACTCTTTGTCAAAATCTGGACTCCTCAATATGGGCTTTGAGCACAAGAGCCCCTTCAACCATCTGAATGCATCTTCACATTCCTTTCCCCATACCACGATGTTCAGGGCTGACTTCCTTGTTAAGTCAGTGAAGGGAGCTGCAATAGAGGAGTAGTCAGGTATAAATCGTCTGTAGTATCCCGCAAGTCCCAGAAAACCTTGCATCTGACGCTTCGTCTCTGGTTATGGGAACTTCTCGACTGCTGTCGGCTTAGCTTACTCAGGCTGCACCTCCCATTACCGACCACATGTCCAAGATACACACATCTAGGCATTGCAAACTGACACTTTCCGACCTTGACTGTCAACCCTACATCACCAATTCATTTAAACTCCTCAAAAGTGTTACTATAGATTAACATATCGTCCAAATAAGCTGCTGCATATCCTTCACATTCTCGTACTAAGTTGTCCATCAACCGCTGGAAAGACGCTGGGGCCCCACTTAGGCCAAAAGAGAGGACACGAAACTGGAACAAACCGAATGGTGGGACGAATGCCGTCTTGTAGTGATCTGCTTTAGCTACTGGCATCTGCCAATACCCTTTCGTGAGATCCAACATAGTGATGTACTTCGCTTTCCCCAGCAGGTCTATTAAATCCGTCAATTCTAGGCATCGGATATACCTCCACTCTGGATATGGTATTTAGTCACCGATAGTCCACACATTCCTATGGCTCCATCCTTTTTCTTCACCAGCACAATAGGAAAGGCCCAATCACTTCTGGAGGTCTCGATAATTCCGCTCTGCTGCATCTCATCTAGTTCTGTTAGGCGCAAATTGTGAATTTGTGCAATTTATAAATTACGCTGCGCATTATGTGAATCCACATAGTGCGCAACAATTTATAAATTGTTGCGCAAACTGTGAATCGTAATATGCACGGTCCGTTTATTAATTGCGCAACATGCGCAATTTATGATTCGTGAAGTTCTACAACCTAGTAGCAATATAATATATATCAGGGGGGTGGGGGGGGGGGGGGGGGGCATGCTCTTATTAGTGAATGGTCTCAGTTACCTTCAATTTACTTTCTAATAAATGCATAATTCCTATACGTATGAAGTCCTAAGAAAGATAGTTGCCCATTCTGCCCAGATATTAGTATATTAGTACTTTACTGTGCAATACATGCACACATTCACTTGTATCAAATATGGTCCATTTATAAACTGAATCGCAACCATGACAATTGTAAGAGAACAACCTTGTGTATGAAGGGCGCTTATCAACCAAGCAGACTGTTTCTCCCTAGCAATGCACACTTACATTTCCAGTCATAACTATCATCTTTAAATACTGCTTGGGGAATGTTTTTACATGACTCGTACCAGTGCACTGGGCCATCCATTCCTCACCATCATCTGGCATGCGGCAGTGACAGTATACATACAAATACTCTTTCTTAGGCTTTCCTGGTTGGATTTTTTTTTAAGGGAAGGGTGTCATTTCAAACATTCTATGAAATGTGGTCTTAACTTACATATCCTGCTCATAGTGATGACTTGCTGGGTTCAATCCAAATGCCAAATCAGTAGCAAATGCTATTGCAAATACTCCACAGTCTGATGATCCAATCTGACGTTGAGTTTTAGGAAATCTTGTTGTAATCAGTGAGCTGCTACAGCACAACAAAGCAGCGATTTGCATCTTTACATCCATAGGTATTGTAGAGAATTTGCTGTCAAACACATTAACAGAATAGGACTGAGTGTGCTGAACTGTAATCCAATGGTTCCCTCCTGCATTAAGTATTTGAATGAAGGACTCTCATGTAACAAGAAATGATAAGTTCTGCCCTATAGCAATGTGCTATACAAACCACACAAGGAAGGAAATTGGGAGGATAAAAGTGATGATGCTGCCTGCATCCATGTGCATATCATCAAGCCAATCCCCACTTTGAACTGATTTGATCATTGTGGCTTTGGTCTTGTGCTTGGCAGTTTTGACACGCTTTCTGTTCTTTACCTTCAACTCATTTATATCATCACAATCATCAGCCCCAGTTACTCTGCACTCCTCATCCCCATCAGCTGTTTCACGGCACTCCTTATTTGTACAAGCACGCTTTGGATGGCAGTGACTTGTACAATAACCTCCAGATCCTTTACAAGGACAATGCCTGTTCTTGCATCCTTTTGTACAATTGCATTTCAACTGGTCCTTTTTGGTTCTAGCAGCTTCCCTAAGGCTTAAGGTAGGTAGCTTAGAACTGTCTGCACTATACTTGAAAGGGACATTCCCAGTGTATAGGATTAGCTCACCACTTGGATAACAAGTTGATATAATTCCAATTTCACACCTATTCATACAGAAGTCAGACGTAATTGTAGATGTAGATAGAAAGTTTAAGAATAGACAAACACAGACAAATAAAACTCACTGAAGGCGGTAATGATCATTCTTAGCCTCCAAAATATAGAACAGCAAGCGAGGCGTATCAGTTGACGATCATTCATTTCTGGGTATCCTTACTGTGACACTTTCTCCTGCAGAATACGTTTTGATTTGATGACGTTTGCACTTGGCATACTGGATCTTCATTCATTCTGCATTTTTTCAATACTCATTGTCGGCTTCTCTAATCTTTAGATGACGGATGCTGGTTGTTCGTGTAGCCGATGGTGATGTCACTTTTGGTTCACTGAAAGGTTATATCTACTATGCAACATATTATGTAGTCATGCACGACAAACCTTATAACTGGAGAATCTGAATGTGAGACTGAAGATTGACTTGGAAGTGATAAACTTCATCAGGAGATGCAGAAGACAATGAAATCTTTGAAGGTGGAGTTGAATGAGGCAAAGAATTGAGTACAGGAACTGTAAAACATCTGGCATCCCTACAATGGTGTGATAAAATGGCAACAGCATTTTTTACATAAGTCAAACCTTATATGGTTGCAGATACTTGTATATCAGAAATTGGTGACTGAGCGGGGAACTGATGACACAGAGGTGATGACGGCAGAGCTGAAGGTGAAGATGCAAGTTGCAGACTTGAAACTGGTGATTGAACTTCTGGGCTTGATAAGGGACTTCTTGATGGTGGTAACATTTGAGGAGATGAGTGAGGAGAAGCAGCGTTTTCATCATCACCTGTAGTAGATGAACATATAGTTATTCAGGAAAGCCATGTTCATGTACCAGTATACAATTGATCGCCTAGCTCAATTGTGTTTTATGCATATTATGTACTGACTGTTTAAATTGCTTCTATGCGCTAGTTGATATGAAGCACTCGATAGAAATGGTATAGGATATTATATGGTGTCCTAACTAGTGGCAGTGAGATCTACAACATCTTCCTCCAAAATACAAGGGTTCTTTCCCTTTGGAAGTTCAGCAAATGGAGTTGTTCTTAGAGGTTGCTCAAAAACCACTTCATAGGGGCGGCATGCTTGAGGATTAAGATTGTCTGCAGTAGAATGTGACATGAACATTTAATTAATTAGTTCAACTTACATTGAATACGAGCTAACCAATTGGACCATTGCACATCTCCAGACTCCTTCATTGACTGAATCTGCATTTCGATAAGATGATTACATTTTTCAACCATACCTTGTGACTGCGAGTGACGAGGACACCCATTGATTATAACAACGTCCAGCCATGATCAAACAACTTCTTTCACAATCTCGTTGACAAACTCCCTCCCATTGTCAGATTGCAGGATCTTGGGAAGGCCCAAATAGGGAAATACTCTTTTCACTAGACCAACAGCAACATCAACTGCTGATTTTTTCATCAAAGACCACAGAATATGGAACTTAGACCAATGAATGATCCATGTAATGAACAATGTAATGATATGAACCATTAGGTGTATGTCTCATATCAATGAGGTCAATCTAAATATGTAGGAATGAGGCATATGAATAATAGTAAAGTGCTTGACATAACATAATCACTTTACCTGGCATCGAGTTAGAAAACCTGATGACACTATTGGTCTAAGTGGATCAGTACTATTCTGGGATTGTTTAAGTTGACAAATCGAACATGTGTTACAGAAATACTGCACAGCATCTCTAGGTAGGCAGCCATACATTTTCTGTACCTGAAATTTGACAGTGCAATACTGACATACTGACATAAATAATATTATTACTGTAATACACACTAAAAAGTTAATTAATTGTGTATGCACAGTGCTGTATGACTTGTGTGATACATGCTAATTACAACAAATACACATAAAACATACTTCTGCCAGGGGGTTTTTGTAACCAACATGACCACTTTCGAAGGAATGGACATGTTAAAGGATGTCATAGAACTTTTCAACCATAGCAACCACACGATAATGACCAAAAATAGTCTTAATTGTCATTTTCATTCTGTTAAGTAGAATAACTAATTCAATACATCCACCATTCAAGCAATTATGAGTCATACATGTGCAGTTATTATATAGATGCATAAGAAACACCAAAAATACACATACATACACAATATATATAACCTACAGTTCTACAAAGCACCTGCCATGCATGCAATGCCCTTCCTAAAATGGAAAATGCACACTGTGCCTCTTTACAGAGGATAGAACAGCTGCAACTGTTACATTGAAGGCAGCTGGTTTTCCTCTGTCAAGCCCCTGAACAAGGTTAGATTTTATCTTGAGGAGGACTAAGGAGCACATTCCCTCCCAATATCCATATACACTACCTGCATGGCATGCATGTAGGTGCAGCTTTCTTGATTTACTCACCTTGGCTTTAACCGGCAGACATAACACATCAGTCAACCCCAACTCTGCGCAGTTTAGCAGCTCCAAATGAAAAGCTGCCTAAACTGAATTTTTCATTGTTTGGCTTATATCTTTTCAGCCTATCATTTTAAGCAGGGCAATTACATTTTCACATTCAGCAAACACTTCTGTGTAAGAAACTGTGGGATTAATTTCATTAGCACACGTAAACAAAACTGGGCTACTTGTAAACAAATAACAGTCAAGAGCTTATTTTTCAATCATACCTCCCATCAGGAATGTAACAGTAATTTATGTCGTAAGTACAACATTAGATCTATATATATATATATATATATATATATATATATATGTGGTTGATTTGGCATCTTAAGTCCAACTGCTTGGGAAGATCAGCCCGGTTTTATGAAATTTTCCAGGACGTTCGCGGTTCGCTGAAATTCGGACGATTTAGTTTGACTTAAGGAATGAGTTTTACATATTGTTGCAAAAAAGTGGTAGGAGTATCTGTATATATTTTTATAACTATGCAGGGCGTTTGCGAAGGTACGCAATAAGAGATGGAAAGCTAAAAGGCTTACATTTTCCAAAGTTTCTTCAAATCAATGACGTTGACATAACCGTGCAATGTCACATCTTTGCGCTGTACGCTAAATGAATTTGTGCTTAGTATTAGCATTCTTCATAACTCAAAGAATCATGTTCACAATATCAACTTCATAGCATGCAATAAATGGCTACATGTGCGTGTACATGGATTACTCAAACATAGCATGAATCACATACTGCATACACAACATACTTTGAAGAATCCATTAAACTAAAAGGAAGAATAACTACATGCATATATGAATCAATCCACTATATACTGCAATGAAATACAGCAACATATAAGCCTAACTACTATATTTACTTTTCTGTGTGACTTGTACACTTTTACTCTAACTTCAACATATTTCCCAATAGATCCTTCTCTATATGCATGTTCATAATCCCTACAAGTTCTAAAAAATTTCCTTATCATGTCACTTGTACACTTTTCAAGTCCTTCTGGTACAATTTTCCGCAGTCTTATGATTGTCCCATTTGCATAAGGTCTTGTGTGCATTTTGGAATGGCACCAAACTCTCTCAATTGGACTGAATTCTCAATGATATTTAGGATAATATAAACATAAATGACTTTTGTTCAACATATTCTTCTAGTATTGTTTTTTTTATTTTAAATTCGTCCGAATTTCAGCAAACCGCGAACATCCAGAACAGGAGAACATCCTGGAAATTTTCATAAAACCGAACCGATCATCCCAAGCAGTTGGACTTAAGACGCCAAATCAACCATATATATAGAAAATCTAATGTTGTAGTTACGACATAAATTTGAACTTATGTTACATGACTGGTGGGAGTTGTGATTGAAAAATCAGCTTTTGACCATTATTTGTTTACAAGTAGCCAAACTTTGCTTACGTGTGCTAATTAGATTATCACCCCAGTTTCTTACACAGAAATGTTTGCTGAATGTGAAAATGTAATTGCCCTGCTTAAAATATGATAGGTTGAAAAGATGTAAGCCAAAAACTGAAAAATTCAGTTTAGGCAGCTTTTCATTTGGAGCACTGTATTCACCCAATGTCTGAAAGAAGCCGTGACGCCACTATACTCTCCCTTAACAGCTTGACGAATCCTCTTGACTTTCTCGTCACTAACGGTTTTGCTCGTTCTACTTTTATCTACATACCATTCACGGCAAAACTTCTCGAATATCAATCGCTGCTCCTCTTTAGACATTATCGAAGTGTTAACGCCACGTGGATATGTACCAGGAATTTGCGCAATTTATAAATTGTTGCGCACTATGTGGATTCACATAATGCGCAGTGCAATTTATAGATTGCGCAAATTGATAGACTGCGCCTAACAGTTCCTTCCAAACCAGCTCTCGCTAGGCATGAGGCAATCGATATGGTGGCAATCTCACTGCATTATTTTCCACCATTGGGATCCTGTGTTCCGCTAGCCTAGTTAAGCCTGGTGTATCACTGAACAGCGTCTGATAACATACGAGCAGTTTATCCAACCTTCAATGCTCTTGTTCACTTAACTGATCACCAAAGTCTGCCTTCTTCTTACTAGACCATTCCATACTGAGATGTCATCTTGTTCTACGTCTTCCTCTGCATAACTGCATACTTCTGGAGCTGTCCTGGCACTGAAAGCCTTCAACATGTTCACGTGGAACACCCGCCTTCTCTCCTTTTTATCAAACATGTCGACTAGATAGGTCACATGACCCGAACGCTCAAACACCTGATATGGCCCCTGCCATTGAGTCAATAACTTATTGGTACTTGTGGGTAACACCACCAAACTGGGTTGCCAGCCTTGAACTCCCGCAGCCTCGCCTTTACATCATACCAGCGTTTCAGCTTATCTTGTTTCTCTAACATGTTCTCCTTCACACATTCGGCCATCTATTTTAGTTTCTGTTGTATTGACATAACATTACTCATGACGCTCTCCTCCGATTTCTGGTCCGCTTCCTAGGTTTCTTTAAGGATGTCCAGTGGTCCTCGAACATCCCGACCATAAAGAAACTCGAGAAGCCTGTCAACGACTGAGGCACCTCTCTGTAGGCAAATAGAAGGTAGGGGATCATCCTGTCCCAATCCTTCCCATCCTCCAATGCTGTCTTTCGCAAAATGGCTTTTAGCGTCTTGTTAAAACGCTCAACCAGTCCATCCGTTTGCGGATGGTATGGACTGGTCCAAATAGGCTTCACTTGAAGTAGCCTGTACAACTCCGCTAGCAACTGTGACACGAAGTTGCTTCCCTGGTCCGTCATGATTTCTCGTGGTACACCTACCCTAGCAATACCTCGATCATGTACTCAGCTAAATGCTCCGTGTCAGTGCTTTTCAGCGGTATAGCTTCAGGGTATCTCGTTGCATAATCGCACATTACCTACACATAGTGATAACCACCTCGACTTCTGGGTAGAAGTCCTACTATGACCATAGCCATCCGGCTAAATAATGGGCAATGGGATCAATGACACTCTCGTTCCAACATTGGGTAGTTTTCTGGCAAATCCAACAACTCCTGCAGTGGTCTTCAATGTCCTTGAACACTGAAGGCCAGAAAAATGATCTTGACACCCTCTGCCTTGTCTTCTCTTTGCCCTAGTGTCCCGATATGAGAATCTCGTGAGCCATCTCCAGCACCATTCCTCGGCAGTGCTTCGGAAGTTGGCACCCATCTGCTGTATAATACACCATCCTCCTTGAAATATCCTGTTTTATTCTGTCAAAAATGAGCAGTTTTGTCTTTGTTCATGTCACAGAACTGCGCAGTTGTAGAGAACAAAATGGGTACTGCCCATCCTTATACCCAGTTCCGGAACATGGTCTCCATCTTGGCAATGCATAACTCGGGATAGGAACACTTTTAAACAATGAAAATTTCACCAATAGCTTCAGAATAGACTGGAAGAGTCACTTTCATATAAAATAGTCGATGTTATATTTTGGTAGAGGTGTACCATTAACACATATCAAACAGCGCATATTACTATAAAGCGGAGAGAGACGCAGTATCTACCGCTGTAACTATTACAGAAACTATTCCTTCCATTTTAGCAATATACCATGCATGCTCATAATTTATCGATCCAACATTTATTGATGCTGTAACGTACCTTTGGGTGGTCGTTTTGTTGGTCCTTTCAGTACCGCGCTTGACATGCACTCGTTTGGCAGATCTTGCAGCATTTGGATCTTCAACTTTTAGATGCTCGAGTGGAATCAGAATTGTCCTTGAGATTGCATCATAAATTAAAACCATCAAATTTGATTTTGATTGGTTATTTTATAAGTGCGTCATGACCATTGTGATACCTGATGTAATGTGCTATTTGTAGATCAACACCAAATAAGGTACTACTCGCTTCAGCTAATTGCCCGATCGGTTAGGCGTCTAAAAGGCACCTGAAGACTATAACCTGCAGACACATCCTGAAGCGATTGGTACACTTGGTGTTCTTTACAAACGTTCCTGTCGTGAGTTATGCTATCCCGAAGGAAGTAGAAAACGAAGGAGAAATTTTAGATGGGACTGGGTACAGACAATGGGGATGAGTGTTTTGTTTTCTAAAAGTTCTCTAAAATTACACAGTCTGATGACATGGAAACAATGCAGAACTTCTCTCCTATTTGATATCACTCGATTGCCACCAAGAGCAAAGTAACCAGACTTTTGGCCATCCAGTGACGTTTTTTAATGACACAAGTAATAAAAACATTCTCTACACGAGAAGGTTGGTGGTATATAGGAATCAAAGGTGAGGGTGGTGTAAAATTGTTGCTAATGTTGGTCTATTTCATTTTTCCTTTTCAATCAGTAACCTTGTTCCCTTGCTTTTTAGACCACCATCACCTTTGATTCCTATATACCACCAACCTTCTCATATAGAGAATGTTTTTATTACTTGTTTCCTAAATTTTTCTGGTGGATTTGGTATTGTATTTAGTTCTTGAAACATATAGACCCACGTAGCAAAAACGTCAACTTGTGCGATCATGACAGATTTATTTTTGAATCTGCAATTTTGTTGAGGTGTACCATTATACTAGTCCCCAGCTTACATCCATTGAGGACCAAAGGGTGATAAAGGTTAAAAGTACTGGCAAAAGTGAAGCCTTGTAATACATAGGATAAATGTACTTTAAGTAAACTGATCTCACGCTATTATCAGATAAACCATGCACCGCAATACATTACCAAATTGACGTAAGCAACTTTGATAGCGCATACTATACCATAAAGCAGAGAGAGATGCAGTATCTACTGCTGTAACTATTACAGAAACTATTCCTTCCATTTTAGCGATATACCATGCATGTCATAATTTATGGATCCAACATTTTATCGATGCTGTAACGTACCTTTAGGTGGTCGTTTTATTGGTCCTTTCGGTACGCACTTGATATGCACTCGTTTGGCAGATCTGGCAGCATCTGCATGAATCTTTCCACTTTTAGATGCTGGAATGGAATCAGAATTGTCCGGCCTATTGCATGCTAAAACCATCGAATTTGATAACGCTGGTTATTTTATACCAGTGCATCATGACCATTGTGATAGCTGATGTAATGTGCTATTTGTAGATCAACACCAAATAAGGAACTACTCGCTTTATTTATTTGCCCGATCGGTTAGGCGTCTAACAGACACCCGAAGATAATCTGCGAACGCAACCTGAAGTGATTGGTACACTTGGTGTGCTTTACAAACATTCCTGTCGTGAGTTATACTTGGTACTTGAACTTTTTTTTTCAAATCGTATCAAATGCATCGATTTTTATATCAAATGAAAGTGGGAAAAATGCACATTACAATAATGCCTTTTTGGATTTATTGGTGCAGTATTTCAGAAGTTGCAGCATTTCAAACACTCATTTTTGGATGTATGCGATATGATGCAAGAGAGAAGAAAAAATTGTGACGGTTTGACTTTTTTGTGCTACAGTTGTTGGAAAACAAATAGTTCATACGCCAAACATTACTACCATATTGGACTAATTACTAAGATATAGCAGGTTCATTGATCTGTAAATCACCAGTAATATAGTCCACTACAAATTCAATCAATGTCATTGTAACGTCTTCTCCTTCGTCCGTTTCGTCGTATTTCCAATAGGTAACTGTAACTTTAGGTGTTGTTGACTTTTTTGAGTACTTTACATTGATAACATGACCTTTATACATTACATTCTGCTGGTTAACAAACCACAAGTGTTCACAGTAGAGTCCATTTACCATGCAAGGACTGGCTAGTACTTCCGAAATACTATTCATCTGGTCATCAGTTAGGTCTGAAAACTCTACAGACAACTCAGATTTGCCCTCTGCAACAATAATTAATTTTTTTGTACTGTTTTTCAGAATCTACTATCTTTTTTCTGATTTTTTTCAATGAGCCTTTCATCTTGCAGCTTGGCAACGTACTCTTCATGTGATCGGCAAAGGGCTTTACTCTTTCTACTTTGTTTTATACAAAATTTTACAATATTGTCTTGCTCATCTTCAGTTTTATTTGAAAGACCATCAATCAAGTAGGGCTCCATTTCACCCAGAATGGGATCACTACCCTCGTTTGAGGTGAGAGAGCTCTTGGAACCAGAGGCTGTCTCGTTGTTGGAAAGGGGGTGCCTCATGTGGGAGGTGTGGCTGTGCTGGGAGCCCCCACTGGGGGAGTTGCAGACCCTCTTGTAGCTGCTGATCCTGTCCTGGGGGCAGAGGATATAGGGGAAGGGGGGCACACCAACATCTAATCCCTCCTGACTGACCTGGAAACGCTTTATGAACTTTGACCTTTTTGCTGCCTCATTATGGAAATCTAAAGTTACCCTATGCTTACCTAGAATTAGAGATCCTGAATAGACTTGCAACACGTGTCAGTACCATTAGATGCAGCTATAACGTTTGAACGATAAAGTATCACTATTCAGCTTTTTTTCAATTTCCTTTTTCTACCACTCTGAAAATATGTATTGGGTCAAATTGAATGAGTTTCATTGATTTAACCCCTCACAACCCCGTGTACATACCCCCTTGATGTTCCCGCATGTGTCATGAATGGTTAAAATGGAAGATTGCATATGCAGAAACGTTTTCAATGATGTCACTCTTGAAATCATCAATACACTTCTCCATATCAGCAGCAGTCTTCATCCAAATATGAAATGCAATTTGGTAACCAAATCTTAAACCTATTCCATCAGGTGCACTATATGGGTCTGGGGACCAGACCACCCATAAAAACAAGCCTTGCGCATCATCCAAGAGTTACGAAAATTTAAGGACTTGACTTCTAGTGCTCAAGCTACATGTAACTGAACTCTAAATTGCTGCCTCTCAGAGGATTAGGTGCTTTCTAATTAGAATCGCTCGACACAGAACCTTGGCGGTTGAAAGAACGATGCTGTGTTTTGTTAAGACATAAATTCAAATGCAGAAAACACTTCTAAAGGCATATTGGTGTTTTCAGATAATATGGGTGCACCCAACGCCAGTATCAAACGAATAGACACATCCCATCGTATGACCCCTTCAGACACTCCAAGGGGTTTTTTTTTGTAAGCGTGAGGCAGTGGATTGTTATGCGTGAGATTAGTAACTCTAGGCGTGAGATTTTGCAATTGCAAGTATTTACATCATTTAATGGAATTTTCCGGCTGTGTTACTATCTCGCGGTAGACGTTTAGCCAAACTTTACGTGGTACAGTACGTTACACAATTAAGTACAACACTACACACGAATTATATAGCAATAATAACATAATTATAAGTCTATTTCCGTGAATGCTCTTTATTGAATTCCCATGCCGCAACTTTTGCATTCTTCTACACTTCGCTAGATGGTTCAAAGCAATGTGCTGGCTCCTTTGCAGCGAGCTTGATTGATAGAATACTGGATAGTGTTCCTGCAGGATCTAAGTTAGGTCTGAATGCAGTTTTGTTCTTGCGAACCATGGAGAAGAGTCTCTCTTCTTCTGCATTAGAATGTGGTATTGTTAAAACCACCTTACCAACATTTGTGAGCCTTGGAAACCTTAAGGAATTATCAGGATATTTCAGTGATGACAAATAGTGCACACTACCACACACTAACACTACCACACACTAACACACTAACTAACACTACCACACACTAACACTACCACACACTAACACTACCGTTGCCCTTCACATCAGAACATGATTGAGTGAGAAGAGAGTGGCCTTTGTGGTCATGGTATGAATAGCAGTTTGAGGCCCCTGCTTCCATAACACATCCATTCTATGGTAGGCCTGCTTTTCATCATCCATAACTGTACTTCTATCCCAAATATCTCTTGGGATTATTGAATCGTCCAGAAGTTGATATTGTGTGAACTCTTCAGAAAAGTTATCCAATGGGAAATTATATGGCAAAAGAACATAAAACCTGAAAGAATACAAATTTTACTTTGCATTAATGTACATGTATGCAAAGTAATACACATGCACTAACCTCTTCACAAAATATTGTATTTGAGAGAATGAAGCATTTTCCCTCTCCTGAAACTTGGTGAATCTTGCACTTTCAGCAAATCATCTTTCAGTGGAAGATTGTCCAATGCATACTCCATTGCTCACATATAAAACGCTCTAACTCCTTTATAGAACTGACTAATCTGTAATGCACTAATGTCTCCATTCTCAATTCCTTTGTTAAGCTCACTTTTTGTTGCAAATCCAACAAAAAAAGACTCATCTGCATATACATGTAGATAACACTGTAAGAATGTGTGAATAATCGAGAGTTACGTTAGTAACTCTCATATAGGATTTGACCCCGATTATGAATGTCATTAAAAAAACGCGACCCGCTTCTAACAAGACTCCCTACGAGCGGATGGCTTACCTTGTTATCGTCGTCGTACAAGAAGGCAATAACAAGCAGTTTCGTGTTTGTTTGATGTCACAAAACCGCGTGGTTGTAGAGAACAAAACAATTTTCGAAACTCGTACCCAGTCCCACGTATTTCTCGTTCTTCTTCTTCTTCTTCTTGTTCTTGACCACGCATAACTCGGGATAGGAACACTTTTAAGAAATGAAAATTACACCAATGGCTTCAGAATTCGTTGGCATTTTCGCTTCTGTGGTCAAAACGTCTCGAGGCTACATGACATATATCGGTGGTTGTGTTAGCAAATCACGTATAGTTAAGCTTACTGCACTGACACGACTCGGATAGGTCCTACTTCGCTCTTTATACGAAGTACTAGCAGTATACATCATGTAATCAAATGTGTACGGTCTGGGCACTACACATAGTGGTAATTAACTGTGGCAGTTATGTATTTTTAATAACGTGCACGAACTATAGTTATTCGATCGTTGTAAGTTTGACGCTCTTTGTAACGTAGTGAAGTTGTTTTTTTTTTTTTTTTTCAAAATGCCTTCACGTCAGGAAAAGAAGAAAGCCAAACGACGAGCATAGTACCTCAAAACTAGAGACGACATATTAGATTCAGCCCGAGCGGAACTACAAAGCAGAGCCTGAAAGGAAGCGGCCCTCTCAACGTGAAAACTATCGAGCAGAGCCTGAAAAGAAACGGACCTCTCGACGCGCAAGGTATCGAGATGCGATTAGTAGAGGGGGAGGGGGGGGGGGGGGGGGGGAGACGGTGCTGTCTGGATCTGGCCCGGTACAAAATGCGTTCGTGGGTTCGATCGCGCTGGGGCGACAATCTATTTCGGCCGCCCCTTAAAGCCCCCTCAGATCCTGAAAAGGAACGGACCTCTCGACGTGCAAGGTATCGAGCAGATCCTGAAAAAAGACAGCGATATTGCCATAGTCCTGAACGTGCATCTCGCTCGGCGAAAAGACTTAAGGTCACTCAAAGGTATGTCGTACCTTTACAACCTCCCTCTCATATCAAGATGGATTAGGTATGAATAAAAATCAATGAAACAAGTAAATAAAAAACATTCTCTCTGAGAAAGTTGGTGGCATATAGGATTTGAAGGCAATGGTGGTGTAAAAAGGAAGGAAACAAGGGTCTAATAATAAGGGAAAATGGAATAGTCCTATATTTAGCACATTTCTATATGTAGGATATAGTATGTTGTTCATGTGCTAAATATAGGACTATTCCATTTTCCCTTATTATTAGACCCTTGTTTCCTTCCTTTTTACACCACCATTGCCTTCAAATCCTATATGCCACCAACTTTCTCAGAGAGAATGTTTTTTATTTACTTGTGTATGTATCAACTCACCATTTAGCTGACATTCTGTGTATTTCAAATGGTAAAATTACCATTTGCTTCCTTGATAGTAGATACAGGCATAAACCTACCAGTCAACTTTGTTAGAAATGATACCATTTGGTCATACAAAAGTGGAATCAAGGGCTCCTCTCTCTGAAGAAACATGTTGAAATTTATAAAGAAGTATTAATAGACTGGTAAAAAAATAAGTGAATTTCAGTCATAGAATTAGAAAACAGAGTATGCAGCCTTTGAAAGCGTGCGTCATGATGATCTACAATGTGTGACGGAATGGTAATTTAATGCATGCTATACACCAGTATATTACATTCATGTACCTTCAGAAAGGCAATAACTTTTCAGTGAAACGAACTGCTGGAGAACACGACTAACTGCTCTTTCCAGACAGAGCCATCGGGTGCTTGAATGCTTCACTATATCCCTATAGCTAGTGTCACAAAAGATACAATACTCAGCAAGGCTGGCCTTTCTCTTTGTGCTCTTCTCAAACCAGTAATAGAGATCAATAACCAAGTCTTCATTGAAACCAGTCACCTAAACAAAACAATTTTGTAACTTCTGTTTAGAACACGCATATACACTGACTCATGCATGTACCTTGCTATAAGCTTCTCCAGCTTTACAAGCTATGTTGTGCACAATGTGACATGGACAACCAATGACTGCCACTGCAGCATTCATTTCTTAAACCCTTGTCTTGATTGAGTTGTTTCACCCCATGTTCAGAGGTATTGTCCAAGCTTATTCCCACACAGTTATGTATGCTTGGATAGAGCTTCTTGCATTTTGGAGAATATACCCTCCGCTGTGGAGGATGAGGACATGCACATATCCAAGAAATGTGTGGTCACAGAACCACAGTCAGGATCAAATATTCGAACAGTAAGTGGATTCATTTTTTCCACTCCTGTGTCAGTGGACCCATCAATTGCCAAAGCATAAGGCCTTTTCTTCATCGCTTCAATGAGTTTCCCTTTATACCAAGGGGCTAGTGCACCATTTATAATACATGCAGTTTTGGTATGCCTAGAGGCATACTGTTGAGCAGTGGCACTATCCGGGAAAATATCTCAAGATCTAAAGAGGGGTGTCATTTGATCAGCAAGACTTAGAGGCACATTATTCTGGACAAGCAGTGTTGCAACTTTAACTTCAGCACGAATAATCTAAAAATAAAAATATGTATGCAGTTATATATATAATTATATATTTATATTTATATATATATATATAAGCTGATTTGCCTTCTCATCAATTGGAGTTGAGACGGAATGAAAGGTTAGAGTAGATTGTGATTTTGTAGCCTTAGCATTTGAAACATGCATTGGTGTGCTGATATGCCGTTCCACATCAGCTTTACCCATGTGTTCACAACTTACCCGGCGAAGACACAAAGTACATTGAAACATAAACGGATTGTCGCTGATCTCGACGATAAATGGCCAAATCTTTGTCCACTCACAATGGAACCTAGTGTGGTATTTTCCGGCACCTGTGGCAGACTTCGCTCGCTTGGATGGTCCAGGCCTTGTCTCATCTTCCTCTTTGTCGGACACTAAAACTTCGTCATTCTCTTCAGCCATTTTTGCGTTTGCAAATACTACACAGCCAAATTGTATTTCCTGATTTGAAATGATGTCATGGTTGGTACGTTGATGATATCATGCTTGGGTCAGATTGGTTGAGATACCTGTACCAATGCATGTAGACAAATACAATGTACCAGGTTGATGCAACTTCCTGTATCAACTTTTTTATCATGATTGAACCAATACTGAAGACAGTTTGGATCAGGGAAAAGGCTTCCTTTTATGGACGTTGTTATAAAATTACATTCATGTCTGAAAATGAATAATATTTTGCTCAGTTATTGTTTTACAGCGTACAGTACACGTTGTAACAATACATAGTGTTGTTCCAGTCATGGTTAAACACAAGTTTGTTAACTGCAATGTCCATTCTCTCTATGTTCTGCACTGCTGTAGTCTCACGAAATGTGCAGGTGCCTCCACATTCATGGACGATGGAGACTGCTCGCATTACATTGGAGTCAGATGTACTGTATATCATTTTGCTGAGTTCCAGTAGAGGACACTCATGTTCGTTGAGGAGTGGCTGACCATCAGGTGTTTCAAGGCAATGAAAGCCTTGAACAAGGCAGTGCACAGAACCATTTGGCAGTGTAAAGACCGCAAGAAGAATTCCATACTTCATCTATTTAGAGCATAAAGCAAAGTTTGGCTCATATGCATTTTGTACGTGTGCATGAATTGATGCTTACGTTGTGCTGAGGTGATATGAGTTCAACATAATCTCCTGAGTTTACTAGTGTTGAACCTTGAGACATGATGGCATTGTGTTGTGTAACAGTGTCCTCAGGCACAATTCCTTCCAGTAGCGTGTTGAATTGTGTTCCAGAACTCATGAGGTTTTCAAGGGTACTCTTGCACTTTCCAACACCACTAAGTAACACAGCTGACAGGCTGCATGAGTGCCTTGATGCCTAGAACACAATTGCAACATAAAATAATACACTTGGTTGCAATATGTACACATATACGTACCTTTCTTGCTGCTCCAGCCTTATACATGTTCTTGTCAGAATGTAGTTCTTGTGATGAAATACCACGAATCAAATGTTGTACAAAGGGTGCTAAATACAGTTCCTTTAGTGCACCTCCACACCTGGAATAAAACAGTGATAGCAGTATGTTCAAATCTGTCACAATCTTTAACCTTGCAGCAGGGTTGCCACTAAGACATATTGAACGAAGATGCTGCAATACTGAAAAACGTTTAGCAATGTCACGGCTAGGAGCAAGCCTGTTTCCATACACAATTGTACATGCGTACATGTGAGTTAAATGACTCAAATCTGTAGAAGCAAGGTGATGAAAAAAGGTTTAAAAGTAATATACACATACCGCTCTGCACTAAAAGATGAAGATGGTCCAAATCTCCTCATATTATCGACCAGATGAAGAAGCAGATGAGTTTTTTGCTTCTTAAGAAGAAGAGGCATGTGAAGCTTTATAGCCGTAACAAAATCAATGCATATTTGCTGCCACTGGTCATACATAGATGACTTTAAAAAATCACAGTATGCTAGTTAGAAAGCTGTGAAAAGCAACAAAAAAACCCACTAAAATATGAATACAAATGAATGACTAACCTCTGAAAATGTTAAAAGAACTTGCTTTTCACCATCATTTAGGTATGGACTCAAAATAAACAATGCTTTTTGAGCCCATCCTTTAAAGTCTCGTCCCACAAATGACTGATAGTACTGGCAAACATTACCGTACATCTTGGAAGTAAACCCAGATTGGCTAAAAGCAGATATACGTGCCAGAATTTCCCTCTTGGTCTTTGCACTCATCTTGGGCATGATGACCTTCAGTATGTACTTACATAAGCCCAGTAATATAGTATGTAAGACTTCAACCGGGATGCATCTGAAATTGAGTACTCTTCAAAATGACAATCAGTAGACAAGAAACTCTCTTACTGATACAGCTACAGATCAGCAGGGATGGATAGCAAAGGATTTTCATCTTCCCGCAATCCAAAAGCCTTCCTTTTTTTTCTCCTCTGTTTTTCAGTTGGCTGTAATCTGATGTCCATCATATGTTGCAGCATTGCATATCTTGTTCTGAGTGCACAGATGGTTTCTGGGTTGTGTTTTTGCCTGACCTTTGCAACATAGAAAATAAAATGCATTAAATGAAATTATTAAATCTTGCTTCAAACTTACAGTGCAAATGCGGCAATGTAACAATGCCGTACTTCCTAGATGATTCACAAGTTGTGAAGCCCTTGGATTGTAACAAAACAATACACATAAGTGGGGCAACAACTAAAACCTCCTCTTGGTACAATGCGTCAAATGCAACCATCCCTTCACATTCCAGCTTAGTTAGTTCCTTTGCTATAGGGAAACTTAAATCAAGGGCAGATACACTGTCGGAACAGCTGACAAAATGAATATTGTCTAGCCTAGCATTTTGGTGGCGTGGAAGACCAGCAAGAGACAAATACCAGCACTCAAACTTGTGCCATTTCTTGGATTTGTTGCCACTAGTGTCATCGGAGAATAAAATGAGAGGCACCATAACCACCTGCTTTCCTGCTGCTTTAGCCTTCAACGGGTGTGGAGACAGATATGAGGAAAGTTCCTGCAAAGGAGTTGGGGTTGTTTGACACAGTATGGAAAGGTAACTCATTACATACCTCAGAATCCATCCTTGCAAAACCTGAATCAGATGACACCAACTTTATTACATGACATGGTGGTGTGGCTAAGCTAACAATACTGAACACCGGTATTGTAACTTTGCCATAAAGAATGAGAGCGTCAGCTAAATGTGTAACCGTTGTATTAGGTACCATGTACTGAAACTGGTTAAGACTCAAAAGAGCATCAACATCAGCTAACACCTCATTGGAAGTATCCTGTTTGAATACATAATAATGCACACACCATGTGTATAATGCTGTTTCTTACACCATGAAAGAATCTGCAAACAACTCCAATTGTGTTTCCCATCTCAGCGTGACTGAAGTGTACACAGTCCCTAATAAACACTGAAGTAGTCCTGTCCTGGAGCTTCACCATGGGTGAGAAAAATCTTGGATCAGTGCTCCAGGCATCCCCATTGTATATTTCCCTAATGTTTAGACAAGGTTATGTAACTCATAACATATAGCAATTTCAGTTTTACCTGAAAACTTCTTGTCCACAAACTGGATATCTAACAAGACTTTGGGATGCATCCAATCGTACTAAACACTGACGAATTATGGATGTAAGTGGAATGGAATGAAATGGAACACCTTCAGAATTGGCACACTGCAATAGCAGATAAGGTTAATTCAAAACAACTTGTCTGTAAGACAACTACTACCTGATCAGGTTCTTGGTGATGAGGTAACTGAAATGCCTTAACACTCGCCAGTGTTGGAACCAAAATGCCCATCTGTTTCAATATGAACCAAATAAAACTCAAGTTTTTTTCACCCTAAAAGAAAACGACAAATTTAAATACAAATGACTGGTAAAATTATAGTAATCATACAAGGGGGGTATGGTGAGTTAACAAGGAAGAAAAGAAGAGCAAATATTTGTGATGGAAATGGGCTGTAAATGCCACCACTGGACTGGTAGAAATCCTCAAAGTATTCCTCTATTTCGGGGTCAAGTTCCTCAGTTTCTACTTCCTTTCCCTCATCAGATGGTTCAGTGAAGACGCCCTCGTTACTATAGCAACCATGCACATGGTCCTCATCGTGGAGGTTGTCACACTGCACGTTTGATTATACAAAGACAAACAAAAATACTCAACAAACCTCATACACTTCTTCTTCAGATTGCAGTTCATCTTCCAACAGCTGCATCTCATCAACATGCCTTAGATGGGCTTTACTTGAAAGGTGCCGATTGTACACACTTAGGTATTGGAATCCCTCGCAGCATTTATCGCAACGAAATCCTATAAATTACCAGCAGGTAATGAGCCAATAGCATGTTTCGTACCACAACACTTACGTTTTGACATGGTTTGAAATCAGAGAAAGAGAAACGTCGGGGATAAACATGAATTAATAATAAACTTATTATTTTTAATAACAAGCTTTCCACGTGCTTCTCGCTTGCATTGATCGAATAATATGGCTAATCGTTTCCACCCTTACGAGACAAGCGATCTTCCCCTGGGAAACAGAGCAGTCCTGCCATCAACATCTGGTAGGGGGGGACAATTGCAACCACAAACCACTTCGCTATTAAGCCGACAGCCACAACCGCCAAATCATAGCGCGGACAGGTCTGTTACTTCGGGAAATCCCGCAGAGCCTATAAATAGCAGACCGGTGCAACCGCAAGGCACTCTACAACAGCGACAACCTGCGCCACACCAATTGCAACCAACATTACAGCATCAACATTCTTCTGGAAACTATCTCAAGAAGATTAGCGTCTTTGGAACAGGAGCAGAAGAACCAAGGTGATCTACTTCAAGAATTGATACAATCATCATTTACAATAGAGAAAAGTGGCTATAAGGTACATGTAACTGATGCATACAAATAACATACTAATAACTATGTATGATCATTTACTTAGGATGATTTACTATCTGAAACGGGGAAATTATTTTGCAAAACCCTGAACAGGCAACCGGATCATCAATCGATTGTGGTAAGATGATGTAACATACTGACAGTACTATTTATATCTATTCATGCACTAAAATAGTCAATGGTGACAAAAGTGATCAGAGCCGATGCAGCAAAAAAGTACAAAAAGTCTGTAGCAATAAGTTTTGTTAAGAATAGACTGACTGAACTACGTTCTAAAGAGCGGAGAAGGGTAAGTTAACTGTCTGAATTAGTATTTTGTTATTCATTCATAAACACACTGCATGGACTACTTTCATGGATAGGTTTTAGGCATAAAGCCGTGTGAGGTTTTTCTAAACCTAAGGTGTGACGAATTTGTAGTTAGGTTTCAACAGCTGCTGAAAGTGGAGTCAGAGATGGCACTGTATAGCTGTCATGTGGCTATGTTGGTATGTAGCTGAATGAATGATTTGTGTGCTACAAGATGTAGTTTTTATTTTCATTTGTAGAGGAAATTCTGCAGAAGTTCACCCAACTGTAGAGATAACACTTACAAGGGATTTGAGAAGTGGTTAAGAGAGGCTTATCAGGGTGGAAAGCCAACAATGGTGGAGCTTCAGGGTGCCTTGGAAGAAGACAATTCAACCATTGAGCCTCAGCTGCCACCGTCTTCCCCATCATTTGCCCCAGAATTCTTTCCTGAATCACCCCAACAGCGCTAATATGTTTTGCCATGCCTGTAAATGCATGCAGTTACTTTGATCGATTTGGAAATGTGAAGCTATACACTATACAATAATGGAAAGTGGGTACTGTGCAGCAGAACTGTAGTATTAATCTTTATTACACCTAATCACGTGGCTTTTATCCAGTGCGCACTGAAGAACGTTGACTTCAATGCTGTAATACGGTATAAAATTATATTTATACGCGGCACATTTGAATGTTAATCATTATTGATTCAAGATGTATTGCAACATGTCAGACTAATGATATCATCCTGCTACATGTTGTAATAATACATGTTACAGGAAGTGACATTTACCAGCTGCAGACTGTAAAAACATCCTGCATCAGATTGTGGCTTGCCATCATGCCTGGTTTGTACTGATCGTCATGCTTGATACTGACTGATAGAATCATCATTGCTTGGTACAGGTTGTATAAATTTGGCTGTGTACTAGTTAGCGTACTACTAGTACTAACTAGACTTAATCTAGTTTACACGTCCATTCATGTAGATACCGCACCACCTTCGCTCGCGATTACTTTATAAAAACAATTATTTTAAATTTTGTTTAGCAATCACGGCGAATGTGTGAGATCTAATCAGCTATGCGTGAGAGCGTGCTCTTATGCGTGAGACTCACGCTTAATGCGTGAGACTTGGAGTGTCTGCCCCTTGCGCATCAACCGAAGTTGATACCATTTTAAAGACAGCTAGATAATGACCCTTCCTAAGTGGTGAAAACGTATTTTTCCCTGCCTCTTAACATATGAAGAAAATGTTCAACTTATAAAAAGTTCAATGTGCGAAGGTAACTAGATGAGTAAATTACGATCTGTTCCAACAGTATCAATTCATAGTACACTTCCTCAACTACTATAGGAACACAGCGGAGTTCAAAATTGCAGTTAAACCAACAAAACGAGCTTCCTTTTTCGCACGGTGCACACTTTCAATAGACAAATCCAGTCACAATTTTTATCGCTTTATTAGATCATCATTTTTTGGTACGCGTACGTAAAATGTTCAAGTACCTAGTTATACTATCCCGAAGGAAGAAGAAGACGACGACGACGGAGGAGAAATTTTAGGTGAGACTGGGTACGGACGATTGGGACGAGTATTTTTGTTCTCTAAAAGTACACCGTCTTGTGACACAGATACAACGCAGAACTGTTCTCCTTTTTTATATCGCTCGATTGCGAAGTGACCCGATTCTTAAATGTCCCGCTAGACGTGAGTGACGTTTTTATAATGACATTCATGATACTGCAGGATTCCTATATGGAACCTACTCGTGTAGGCTCTGATTCATGATACTGCAGGATTCCTAAAATGGAACCTACTCGCGTAGGTTCTGATACTGAGAGATGACTTTTTCCAAATGTGGTGTAGCTTGTACATTTCCAGATGTTCAAAAGGATGCTATATAGACTGCTGAAGAGTGATTAACTACATGTAGTGAGCAAATGCGCATGGCATTCAAGATATGGTGCGGTGGAGTGACCCTAGCAATGTGGATCAGCTTTCAAAAACCAGAGCAGAGACGCAAAAGGGCCAATGCAACTTTTGGGTCTAAACTGCCAATTTCTTCAAGGGTAGATAGAAGAGCTAAGGCAGCCTGATGCTTTCTAGAAATGAACTGGTTGCAATATTCAGAATCACCAATTGGAGCTCCAAGTAATTCTAGGTGATATGTGTTGGAGGTCTGAATAGCACTGGGGAATGAAGAGAGGTCTCCTGCTCCATACAATTCACACTTTTTGAGGTTAATGTTAAACCCAAGGGCTGAGCTAACTATATTCAAAGCTCTCAGCACAGAAGCTGATTTGCCTGCCAGTTTGCCATCATCTAAATACCAAGCATTGTGTGACAAACCACAACATTCTTCATCAATGTAGATCATGTTTACTATTCGTTGGAGAACAAGAGCAAACAGATAGGGGCCCAGTGGATCCCCCTGCTGTACTCCCACCTGTGAGTTGAGTATCCCCAGTTGGTGCTGTAGGAGTGGGTGCTGGCTGTAACACCACGAAGTCCATGCAAGTAATTCTGAGAAGTGCTGGGCATAGTCATCAAGAACGGCTTGTCGTGTCATCTGATTAATTAAAGGCATTAGTCATGTCAACCTTGAGTACTACAAAGTCCTTATCAGAACAATGGTCTTCGATGCAGCTCTGGAGGTGGTGGACAATTTTTTACACACCCTGTGGGCAGGCTACTCCCAATTGCAAAGGTTGAAAGAAATCAGCTTCTTTAACTCTGATGAGATAGCATAGACATTTGCTGGTGATCCTTCGCAGCACCTCATCGACTGCAATGGGGCAAATATCAGATGGACTGTTTGGTTTGTTCTTTGAAAGAGCAGTCACCTTGCTCCTGAGAGAAAGATAGCCAACCCCTGTGGAGCTTTATCAGTTGCTAGAACATTCATGACATGATGCAAGGAAGTAGAGATAGGTGTAGGTAGAGGGACAGAAGCTGCATCTAAAAGGTGTTGAACTCGCATACCAGAGGGACCAGCAGCAGTCAGTTTAGGAAAGGACTTAAGCATTAATTTATTTATTTATTCAGATGGATGAACTTTGTGTGTAATTGTTTGTATTGTGTGTGGTTAAATACAAAAATACATGTACAGATACTGTAATCCATACATCTATTCTTTTATTATTCATAATTATTAATATCATTAACATCAATATACAGTAACAACACTGATTAAATACAAAGTTCAGCTCAATGTAGACGAGCTATCCTAGAGAGGATAGCTGTAGCATTAGCCTGACCAGGTGGAGATTCAGTCAGCCATATATCTCATTTAGTACAATGGACTTTGGCCGATACATAATAAAATTATTATTTTTACAAAATATTTTGTTTTATTGACACATGGTACAATTGCAATAGATATATGACAAATGCACGTACAGGATAAACAAGTATTTAACTAGTAAACTATGTAACTATGTATGAGTCAACCAACTAAGTAGAGGTCTGAGACTTTAGCACGGGGACCTGCCCTTGCAAGAAATGCTCTGGCATTCGAGCGCACAAGGGAAAGGTTTAGTCTGGAATAAATGCTGTCCAGAGTGGTGGAAGTGGAGGAGTTAACCTGGACTGAAAGGCGGGAAGCAAGTTTCTTGAATGTGTTAGAGGCTAGTTGTCCCCAGGCCCCGAATGATTCAACAACAAGGGGTATGCAACTCCAGCCTAGTTCTTCACAGATCCCTGAATTTGCTTGTATCTTTCGCTGTTCTATGGCAAAAGCTGCAGAGCCTGCTGTGTGTCCCGCTTCGGAAACTTTAGCGGAGACGACACAGATAAGTCGAACGCAGCAGGTTTGCCATTGATGCCCCAGTTGTTGACTAGTATGTCTGCAGGTCTAGATTGTTTCTGGTCATGGCCAAGACCACTGCCAGCTTCCAGCTTAGGGTTGTATAAGGCTCTCTTGAAAAGGTGATGCAAGGTGTCGCGAAGGTGGTTGTGACGCGCAATTACATCACTACCCCTCTTGCAGGTTAGGGCGTGGTGAGCCTCAAGGGCTTTGTTTGGGCAAAGGGCACACACAGAGCCAGGCTCACATAGCTGAATACCAAGCCACCATTTGATGGCAAATTGACATTCGGATGGTGTTAAATGCAAGCCTAAGGCTGGTGATGGGGTAACGCGCAACCAAGAGCTAGCATGTGGGGATGAGACGGAAAGAAGTCGGGCTCGGTCAGCCAGGGTGCTGCATTGCAAGAGAGATTGAAACCGTTTGTCTTCAAGATTCTGTGACAAAACATGTCGAATGGTGTGGATGGAGTCAAAGGTTGATGAAAGAGCTTCATCGGGAGAAACAAGGGCATTATAAATATTGATGGCCTTGAGGAGGTATGGTGAATTGATGTGGTCAGGGAAGGAGGCACTAATAGAGCTGATGTATGCAGCTGAGCAATGGAGGAAAACAGATCGAAGGCCCAAATCGCCATGCGATAAGCTCAGCGTGGCTTGCTTCCAGGCTGGGCAGTTAGGTGACAGTCAATAGCCGTGCACTCCATGAAGCAAGCTCTGACATTATCATCAAATGTAGCGAGAGCGGATTGAATCAAATTTGGAGGTGTGGTGCGTGCAATGTGCGTGAGCTTGCAGAAGGCAGCACACTGGCGAAGTAGAGTTAGGGCAATCTGGGGATCCTCTAGTTTCTGCAGTTGCTGGTGCAAGATATTGGAAGCCCTGATGGCTGATGATGCGAAGTCTTCACAAAAGCTTTTATCTCCAATTGGTGACCCAAGAATGACAAAATTGGGAACGTTGGAGCGTGTAGTGATAGCATCATGAAATTCAAGTAGGGGGTTTTTGTTAATTTTTTATTTAGTATCATTTATTACATGAATGCATTACATACAACCATGGTCACAAACAAGTCTACCGAACCTACAGTTCAACTACATTAACCATGGACTAACTCCCTACCCATGATGGCCCTTGCCACAGATCTCACAAGTGATAGGTTGAGGCGCCCATAGATTTCGGCAACCATATTGGGTTTAGGTATAGACTGGCTGATGGCCAACAGAGTTGCAGGGCAATAATAAACACACTGAACCTCCCTCCCCCAGTTGCCATAGGTCTCTACAGCTAGGGGGGATACATGTCCACCCTAACTCTAGGCATTTGGTGTCATTTTGCAGAATGCTTTCGGGATTCAGCTGCATAGGCTCCTGCCCCAACAGATGCACTGGCATTGTTCAGAGTGACTAGGATAATAGGTGAAGTGACTGTAACGTCGAAAGCTGCTGGCTTACCTCTGTCCCATCCCTGAACAAGGACATCTGCAGGGCGCGAGTTAACGTGGTCCCTAGATAGACCATACCCCACTTCAACCCTCACAGATAGATGGGCACGACGACAAAAATCTGCTAAGATGTCACACAATTGGTTGTGCCTTGTAACCATTTCCCCACCACATCTGCAAGAGGCAGCGTGAGGAACTAGAGGGTCAAGAACGATGTTGGGACAAAGTGAGCACTGGGAACCTCAAGACCAAACCACCACCTATGAGCAACCTGACATTCCGCAGGTTCAAGATGTAGAGCTAGACCAACTCCCATGCAGGAAATAAAACAAATCCTTACTTCTTCATCGAAGAACGTTAAGGAGTCAGTGCATTGGCTATGTGGTGGTGTACCAGCTTACAGAAACCTCCACACATGCGAAGAAGGGAAAATGCCACATGAAGGTCTATAGCTGAGACGTCCACAAGAGCCTCTAGCAAGGTCTTAAATGCACATTTCAGGAATGACTTCACCACCATTGGAAATAGTGTGTTACAACTTCTACTGAAGAGTTCACACTTCTGAAAATTGATGTGGAGTCCCGGACCCAGCACCTCAATGAGGTGCAATGCTCTTGGCACCGCTGATCTATCCCCTGTAAGAACCCGATCATCCAGATACCGAGCTTCTAGAAGGAGGAGACAATCATCATCTGCTGCTATGGTGGTCACCAGCCTATGAAGGACCAAACCAAATGACATTGGGCCCAGGGGGTCCCCCTGCTGTACTACTGACTCGGACCTAATCTTACCCATCAGGTGCCACAACATAGATTGGAAACCATAGCACCAAGAGACCCATGGCAAAATCTCTGGGAAGAAAGTAGCACAATCATCCAAGACTGCCTGCTTGGATACCAGGTTGAAGGCATTTGACATGTCTACTTTGAATGCTACAAAGTCACCACTCAGCCAATTTTCTTCTATCCATTTCCGTAAGCTGTGTATAATATTCTCTGCCCTGATTCCGAATTGAGAGGGTTGGAAAAAAGAAGAGAACTTGTCCCTAAGAAAGGAACAGATGCATTTCCCTGTCAGTCTGCACAAGGTTTCTCCAACTGCAATTGGCATAACATCTGGTAGATCCCCTTCCTTGGCTTTATTGAGTGCAATCAGCAGGATTATTTCAAAATAATAATATACATCGATAAATGAATGCACCAATATAGCACATGGTAACTCCAAGTATAACTGGCTGGTCATGGAACACGACAGCAGGGCTCTGGCATTAGTTCTGATTAGCACAAGATTTAACCAGCTGATGTGGCCTTGGCACAGTGGGTTCTGATATAGCTAGGCGTGAAACAAACCAAGAGAGGTTGCACTGTGCTTCAGAACCCCAGCAGCCATAGGTCTCTACTGCCAAAGGCACACACACACACACACACACACACACACACACACACACACACACCAAAGCTCAGAGTTCTTTATTTCATTGCTGGTATGTTTTCTATTCTCTGCTGCCTGCTCAGACCATCAGCATTGATCTGTTCCTTAGCTGATCTGTATGTAATGTGATTTTTGTAGGCACTCAGTATCAATGCAGGATTCTAGCTGATGCCATGGATGGGACAGGTTGAGACTTGGAGAAAAGATATTGGAGGGGTTTATGTTCAGAGAATACGATAAAATACCTACCCAACAGGTATTGATGAAATCGTTTTACTCCATAGATAATCGCCATGCAGACCCTCTTTCTCTATCTGGGAATATCTCTTTTCTGCTGGGGCCAAATGTTCAATGTAACACACTTCTCCATGCAATCCCTACTCATCAGAGAGGGACCGTTTCCCAACAGATTCAAACTAGCCCGTTTATCCTGAAACTGCACATCAACCTTAATTTGCCAAAAAATATTCAATCTCTCCCCTGAGCAGGCGCCCAGCGCACTCCAAGAAAAGATGGCCCGGCCAGCTCAGATAATAAGGAGGGGTGCACGTGCAAATTTTTTTTGCTGCACTTTTATTTATCATATACCAATCAGTGTTCATCCCAGGCTATTGTAATCATCAATAACCACTGTAATCATTATGCTACATTCATTGATAATTTGAACCAAATGATGTTGTGCATGCAGTCAAGTTATTAAACCTTTCCAAATACTTTTACTCTATGATTTCAATCACCACAAATACATTAGCAATGTCTTCTAATTAGATACTATGAGTACCATGAGATTGTTCAGCCTCTGTTGACATATTGTATTTCTCAAGTAGTTCTTGGACCCTTCTGAGGGCACTAAAAGATCTTTCTGAAGTAGCATTGTAGCATGAGAATTGTATACACTGCACAAAGAATAGGCTCTAACTGTCCACCTTGTTGGACAAAGAATCGGTATCATAATGCCTACACTGGAACAGCTGTCTGTGTTCATATCATTTTACCGCCTCTTAGCTCTGAATACAGTCGAACCTACCTTAACGGTCACCTGAGTTGGCCGGTCCCCTTTGCATGCTGGCCACATAATTATGTCCCGAACAATCTGCATTGAATGTACATTCATGTCTAAACAGGCCACTTATTCTTGGCCCAAAGGTGACCGCTTTAGACAGGTTTGGCTGCATTGCCTCACGCCTTGGAGAAAACTTGATGAGTTTTGTGATCTCGTGGGTAGTATCTAAAGCATCCTTCATTAGCTTTGAGTTCTTAATGGCATCACTTGCTGCTAAATTTAATGAGTGACCATAACAGTGTGTGTATACTGCTGTTGGTTCTTCATCCATTATTCTTTCTGACCTTGTTCCACTCATTGTGCTGCAGCCATCGTAACATTGTCCACAAAGTTTGCACATTGAAAGATTTAACCTTAATATGACACCCTTTATAACTTCAGTTAGAGTGACTGATGTAATGGAATCTACTCTGTACAACTCAATAAACTCTTCCTTTACGCTCAAGTCATTGTCTACCATTAATAATTGTTACCTGTTCCTGGTTAGTGACATCTGTTGTTTCATCAATCACCACAGTTAAAAAAAGTTGTTCAGCAATACCTCTCAAAACATAATGTGACAAAATTTTGAGGAGCTCATTTTGGATATCATGATATGTGTAATTGTCCATCTTTATGTTTCAACCATTCATTTATAGAGACATCATCCTGTCCCAAAATTATGAACAATTGGATAAAATTTGCATTGCTAAACCTTGAAAGGCCAATAACTAAAGGCAAGACAGTATTTTAATCAGTACCTTACGATTCTTCTACAAACTGAGTTGATAATTGGTCACCAATACACTGTATCTACTTAGGTGGCGGCTAGAGTAACACAAACTTCCTTTGCTTCTCAATGACAGGCATTGACTTCATGGCTTTTAAACGACAAAGTGCCATCCTTCCAATTGAAAAATCCTTTAGTAAACTACATGTACATTGAAAATTTACAACCTAGAAGTTAGGCAATACATTTTCAATGACAGAACTTACAAATGCAGGATCAGCTCTAGTGCTAGACCTCATCTTTTAATCCTTTTATGCATATATGACAAAACACTATATCGCGTGCCTCATCGTAGTTAAGAAAGGGCCATTGCAATGCCTGGAAGATCTCATAACTATATTCTTTTTCCCAAAAGAGCGCTTAGGGAATGAAAAATTATGCAGAGTATCTGGCAATACGGTGACATTTGCATGATATTATTGTATAAGAGACAAGATTTGCCAGTAAATTTTCGACTGGAAGCTCAATGTTAACAGCACACAATAATATAATAACAATAAACAATAAACAGTTTCAGATAACAATTTGTATTGTAGACATGTGCTAAAACTAAGTGTATTCAATAAAGGAGGGTGAGGCAGAGAAGGACATCACAGGATTAATATCACAGACAGTTCACACCTAACAGAGAGGTACATAAACCATCCAATGATAATTGATTCAAATATACAATCGGTATGCAAATGCCATGACGTGAACCGCTGCAATGGCCTAATGCTAGCCCCTCATTCTTGCATCTACATCCATGATACATCTTAGTGCAATATCAGTATAATTTTACACAGGTGCAGGTGTTTCATTCGTTTTCTTGTTTTGGACAAAGCATGCTTACCCTTGTAAATCCTTACAAATGTTTGTACATGGAAATGCCATATTTGAAATTTTCCCTGGGTAAAGATTCATCTTGGAACACATGACACACAAGTACGTGTAATGTACATGTATTTTCATCATGGAAAAGTTATTTCCTCAAGCATTTGATGGGGTCTTTCAACTAATATATGTCCCGTAGATAATGTATGTGAACAAAGGTGTATGAATCAACTTTACAACCCTGGCATACATCCTTTTAACAACCACCTCCCAGGTCTCACACCTGCTACACTTTGCCAGGCTTTTCCCACTCCGCATCATCATCCTCTGGATCAGTGTCTGACAGATTAGAACAGTTATCGTTGTCATCACATGTGTACTCCGTCTTCACTCCATATGAGGACATATGACTATGATCATCAACCTCTGATAGAAAGACATGAATCTGTGTGTGCGTGTGTGACAGTATACAGGTATGTGTGTATGCGCACATGTGTATGCACGTGTGTGTGTTGTATGAGTGTGCATGTTGTTTGCATGTATATGTATATGTGCATGTGAAGTCATGGCTCAGAAGAAGGAATATACATATGCAATCATGCTGTATAAAAAGACATTATGTGACTACACTAAAGGGAAATAAGATGTCTTCTTTCACCTCTCCCTAATATTCTTATTCTTTGCTTACCCTTGGTACTGCTGACACATAGATGTACATGTAGGGATCATTTTCCATACATGTACATGGATAAATCAAGGGAGACTTCTACCAGTTTGATGTTGGGTGAACACTGCAGCTTCAACATGGATGCCATACACAACAGCCGTCACTTGTACCCATTCAGTTGTGTACAAACCTCTGTACCCATGCACATGACTACACCACCCACCCACACAGGTTTTATGGACCCATAAACAGGAACACCATCTCACACATGCACATGTACAGTACTGTAACTCCATGATATGATGAAAAGCCTGTACTCACCAAACACATGCACCAAGAGATTGTACTGTACCTGGAATGTAGGTTGGATGTGCCTCTTGTCCTTGTTAGCCTTGTCCAACTCCTCTTTTGGTAGAATGATGACTTTGCAGTCTGACGGAAACCCTGGTTCCCTTGCTCTTGGGATAAGAGCATACTCTCCCCTTGAGTACCCTCCTGCTCCTTCCTCTGATCTTGGGACAGAAGTGGGCTCTGTGTGTTGTTGTGAATGTGTGGGAGTGTAATATGTGGAGTGTGGTCATGCTCATTACGAAATGTAATTATAAAATAGGCAATCCTTGTACTGTAGAGCGCATCACATTGACGTGGTATGTTCTCTACACCTACTTGCATAGGTGTCCCATAACATCAAGCACAATTCTTAACCAGGAAGTAGATAACCTTTGTACAACTCATGTTTAGCAAAGGTGGAAACTGACATGAAACTCAAATAGTATCTAAAGACAATGCCAACGATTAATTATCATATCATTAGATGGTTTGAATTATTATTTGTTATTCCCTTGTGCTTATTACCCGCAATGGTACTGGGTTGCTCATTTAAATCCTTTAGACACCTGATTGCTTACCTTCTATTAATAAATAACATGCACAGGAACTTTTATCATCCATACATCAGTAACTCGGCACACATGGCCCATCACTGTAATGCACATACTACCCATAGTGATGCAAACATGCCAGATAAATGTACATATAGGTAACAGATTCGCATACGTTTCAAGCTATCCCTTTCTCTGTGACCATCCTTGTCTCCCTTCTTCGACTTTGTGCTGAGATATGAATGATCCACACATACATACAGTGGAGTCAGGGATGGCAAGCCTAATGGCCAAATAACTCACTATGTCAAATCTTCAGCCTCATGTTGGTAGTAGATGTGCATGTCAACAAAAAAGGTGTTGAACCAGAAGTGGAACATCTTTTCCTGTTTGGAGTAGGGAAGGCACACAGCATGCAAACATGTACACATGTGCCAAATCATAACCATTGGATTTTTATGGTATTGTGTGAAAATAATGGTTATAACATAATGCATGATAATTATCTTGATTGATGGTCATGCCCATTCTTTCAACACTCATGCACAAGAGCTGTTTGCTGCAAAAGCCCTATCTACACCCAGACTGAGCCCTATCACACCCAGAGTCTGGGTGTGGATACGGCTCGGTCTGGGTTTTAGTTCAAAACTCTACTGTGCATGAAGGGCTCGATCAGTCTGGGTGCGGATAGGGACTGGGTGAGAATAAGCTCAATCTGGTTGTGTGGATAGGGCTCAGTCTGGGTGTAAATAGGGCTCAATCTGGGTGTGGATAGGGCTCAGTCTGGGAGTGATAGGCTCATGGATTGGGCTCAGCCTGGGTGTGGATAGGGTGCACAGACTGGGTGTGGATATGGCTCAGTCTGGGTGTGGATAGGCTCATGGATTGGGCTCAGTCTGGGTTTGAATAGGGCTCAGTCTGGGTGTGGATATGGCTCAGTCTGGATGTGGATAGGGCTCGCAGTCTGGGTGTGGATAGGGCTTAGTCTGGGTGTGGATATGGCTTAGTCTGTGTGTGGATATTGCTCAGTCTGGGTGTGGATAGGGCTCAGTCTGGATGTGGATAGGGCTCAGTTGTGTGTAGATTGGGCTCAGTCCGGGTGTGGATTGGGCTCAGTCTGGGTGTGGATAGGGCTCAGTCTGAGTGTGGGTAGGGCTCAGTCTGGGTGTGGATAGGGCTTAGTCTAGGTGTGGATAGGGCTCACAGTCTGGGTGTGGATAGGGCTAAGTCTGGATATGGATAGGGCTCAGTCTGGGTGTGGATAGGGCTCAGTCTGGGTGTGGATAGGGCTAAGTCTGGATATGGATAGGGCTCAGTCTGGGTGTGGATAGGGCTCAGTCTGGGTGTGGATAGGGCTCAGTCTGTGCGTGCATAGGGCTCAGTCTGGGTGTGGATATGGCTCTGTCTGGGTGTGGATAGGGCTCAGCCGAGTCTACTAGTTTTTATTTTAAGCATCTTTTTATTTGTAAGACTTACAAATGAGTCAAATAATGCAGGTGTCCAAAAAGTTACAGTTTGACTCTTCCAAGTGAATAAAAAAACTTCTCTATCTAGAAAGTGATTTGTCAAATATAGCATTGTTGGCACAAAAGCAAGGAAACCAGGTACAGGTCTCTATTACAGTGTGGTATACAGTCCTAGAATTATGAAGAAGCCTATTTGCAAAATGTAGAACTGTTAGTAGTAGGATCCTATCAAACTCCACTGTAACACTACTGTACATTGTCTTTTCTTTATGCAGCACTAATTCAAGATCCAACAAATCACTTCTCAATAGAACCCTCCTCCCCCAAGAACCTCTGAGCAGTATCCATTAATTGGTTCAGACTAAAAACATTATTAGGACAGCTACAACCTAAGCATTTCCATGTTCATGCTTTTTAGCCAGCCAGGACTACACCAAAGCCAAGCAAGAGTCTCAGTGCCCGATAGCAAGAGTCACCGAGCAGCCAGTGCAGCCAGCTGTTGTCATGCAGGTACAACTGTTCCCCTCCCCCCTCGAGGCAAAACAGCAATCTGTTTACATTTCAGATCGATTGCTGAACTTTTCGTGATGCTGCCATATATAGATTGTTACTTTCTGTGAATCTTATGAATTTGCAATTTGTGCGCCAGCCATATGCAGCTCCTGCTTCTCTTACAGCAGAGCTAAACTGCTTAAGAGTTATACTGCTGCCTCTCTTGCAGCATCTGAATGAAATGATCCCTAGTGAAGTGGACTGAGCATCGGAGAAAGATGCATCTTTGCCTACAGCCTGTCTGATTTCAAATCAGTTTCTGAAAGGTTTTACATGTAGAGATTTTTTTTTTTTGCACAGAAAATCGATCATAATTCTTTTAATCTGAACCATACTACACCCTGCTGTCACAAACCTCTTTATAAAGTTGCAAACCTCACTTTGGCATGTGTCTTTTTGTTTGCAAACTCTTCGCAATTATCAGCTGACTCTTAACCATTGGATACTTAATAAGGATAACGACACATACTATGGCAATACTAAAGAAATATGAACTATGGGCTTGCAATCCATGTGCATGTCAATAAGATTTAGTTGAAAGGTGTATGTGAAGATTGTCAAGTTATCAAGACAAATACATCCAATATCTGTGACTTCCAAGGTTTGGTATCAGGAAATTTAAAATTGGGTATTAGGTTATTTTATATGCAAGTCTATCATCCAACACTATATCCACATCAACCTTGGCATTTTCACATCTACTACCACAACGCTGTGGTGCCACCAAAGATACTGTTTGTGGAGACACAGTGCAGGCATTTTAGAAACAGTATTATGCTTTGCAGTTAGTTGTGTAGCATTGTACAGTGTTGCGTTGTATGTATTGTTTCTAATTATCATGATTAGCATTGCAAGTTAAAAGCATTCCATATTGTTTTTACTAATGACCAAAACTATCTGCCTAATACATGTATATATGGTTTACATGTATTATTAACACAATAACAAGCACAAACCTAGTGCTCATTTGTAAACAACCTGTATACTTAAATATTGTAACATACGAACAAACAGACATGCATTAAAACACATACACACACATGCAGACAAACACAAACCGTTCCAAATTTTTGGTGAAAGAACTCTACTTTAATGTCCCCACTTAGCAAGAGTGGTTGTGGCAACATCAGGTCAGCAGAACTGTCCTCCTTTTGAATATTCTGTACAGCCAATTCAGAGGAAGGTGAAGCAAGGTCACCTTGTGTAAATCACTGCATAGTGCACAATGCACAGCACACTACACAGTAATAAGGATAAGTACCACATGTGTGTGTTCAAACCAAATGTACATACAATGGAATCTGTAGACTCACAATTACCTCAAATATATTGGATGTGAAAATCATTGTCTTGTATAAACATATGATGAAGAACGGACCTGAACAGATATCAGCCAGTGAGATGAGAAGGGAGGGAGAGAGAAGGAAGGGGGGAAGGGAAGAGAGGGGTGAGAGGGAGAGGGAGGAAAGGGAAGGGAGAAGGATGGGGAGGGAGGGAGGGAAGTCTTAAACAATGTATTACATAGCAAATACTAAATTTACTAAAGTTGAAAAATGACCACATCCAGTTCTCAAGCTCTCACTTAGAGCATTACATGTTCATGCACCATACTACACGTTCATGTGGACATTAACATAAAGATTTACATGTTCATGCACCGTACTACACATTGATGCGGACATTAACATAAATTATGCATTGCAAATTTGAACACAATTATAAAAAATTTGAACACACACTTTGCAATTGATATTGGCAGTAAAACTCACAACATGTTCCTTGGGAGAAGTTGGGAATGCCCTCCAACCTGAAACCTCTAAGCAACAATGCCTTTGGCGAATACTCAAGCCTATTCCTAAGTAGATAACCATAGTACTGTACATATCTTCGCTGGCTGGGAATGGTTACCCCCTGGAGGGAGGAAGGAGGGAGGGAGTGAAGGAAGGGAGGAAGGGAGGAAGGGAGGAAGGGAGGAAGGGAGGAAGGGAGGAGGGAGGGAGGGAGGGAGGAGGGAGGGAGGGAGGGAGGGAGGGAGGGAGGGAGGGAGGGAGGGAGGGAGGGAGGGAGGGAGGGAGGGACGGAGGGAGGGAGGGAGGGAGGGAGGGACGGAGGGAGGGAGGGAGGGAGGGTTGGAGGGAGAGAGGGAGGGAGGGAGAGAGGGAGGGAGGGAGGGAGGGAGGGAGGGAGGGAGGGTTGGAGGGAGAGAGGGAGGGAGGGAGAGAGGGAGGGAGGGAGGGAGGGAGGGAGGGAGGGAGGGAGGGAGGGAGGGAGGGAGGGAGGGAGGGAGGGAGGGAGGGAGGGAGGGAGGGAGGGAGGGAGGGAGGAGAGATTATAAGTACATACTGTACATGTGTACATGTAATGCACAATGGCACTAGCTAATAACTTTGGCATTTTGAGTTCTGGCTTCACCAAAGAACTCCAGTGCCGCCTTCGTGGTTTCGAACATTTGCTCATGGAGTAGGTATGCACAAATCATGACTCCCGTTCGGCTCTATGAAAATGTAAAACATATTACCACACACAAGTACATATTATAGAGACTCTTGAGGTGTATTCCCCCTGTTAGGAGATATCACATCTGCATAGTTTTTCATGTGTGCATGTGCATGCAGTCACGATGCTACAGTTTCATTTTCAAGCTTGCCCTCCCTGCTCTCCCTTCCCTTCCTCTCCTTCGCTTCATCTCCTTCCCTTCCTCTCCTTCCCTTCCTGTCCTTCCCTTCCTCTCCATTCTTTCCTCTCCTTCCCTTCCTCTCCTTCGCTTCATCTTCTTCCTCCACCTTACCTTTCCAGAAGTACAGTGCACCACAGCCACGTTTCTCTCATCAGCTTTCAGCCAAATCTCCATGTCTTGGCAAAACGGTTTGATCAACTCGAAAGGCGGTGCATTGCGGTCATCAAAGGGGTAGTTCGCCACTGCAAGCAACAGAGAAAACATAACACAACGTAGGACCAAGACACAACAACTGCCAGCATGATACGAGAAAATTTTACTAATGAACAATAGAAATGCAAATGAATACTGCATGATTGTGCTTTTCATCTCAACATACTAGACAACCTCAGTATCAAATGAATACTGCATGATTGTGCTTTTCATCTCAACATACTAGACAACCTTAGTATCAAATGCCATTCATCATGCTTCCATTTCTCCGTACAGTTGTACATGTACGCTGGTAAACTGATAAAACTGGTGGAGCATGTTCTGTGGACTGCTGGTGATAGTAATGTAGCTCTCACATGTGTGAACGGGATAGAAGAGTATGGTTGATTGCCGAGTCGCATCGCTTGACCGACTAGGCAGCTCATACAACTGCCCAGTGCAGAGTCGGGGTTGGGGGTGGGGGTGGGGGGGATGACAGGGAGTGGGAGGGATGACAGGGGGTTGGGGGGGCAATAACAGGGATCAAAGGAGGTTGGGGAGATGACAGGGGGTGGGGGGGGATGACAGGGATTGAACAACAGTTATGTGTATGTTGGTGGTCGCAGAGTCTTCATCTGGGCAATGAACAGTGGTTTAAGAGCAGGGCATTGGGTATGGGAATGGTGCATTACTTCTTTTGCATAACCATTGTTGTAACTGATTACAATGTTACATTTATTATTAAAATGAGAACTTAAAAGTTTTAAAAAGTTTTGCACATAGAAAGTGAATATGATGAGCATTTTTTTTTCATTTCTGCATCCTTAAATTTTGTTTCCAAAATATAAAAACTTGTAGTTTAGTATGTGAGTAAATAGCTTTGAACGCCAAATGCATATATACATTCATGCTCACTAAATGAGAATTATCTGCCTAACCATTCATGCATGTGGTGTGGATCAAAAACATCTTGATTACCATTGTAGATGCATACAAGTGCAATACTGACCATTGTAAGTAACCTCATAGTCATACAAATGGGATATTTTGTCCCGGTGTAAGCACATTTTCTGTGTCCATTCCAACTTGCTGGCACCTTTTGTTGCAACAACCCATAATACGAGTTATCAAAAGATGGAGGAGTGATATACATGTACATATATCACTCCTCCATCTTTACATATATATATATATATATGTACTACACTGATCTAGCTGGGATACACATTCTTGTTTATAGAGTACATAAAGTGATGCATTAGTGAAGTGAGGTCATCCGAATAATGGGATTCTTTAGGCAGTGTGAGAAGAAACATAATTTCTTTGGCCATGTACTTATATGGTTACAAGTGCAGCAAGCATACGCATGCATCATCGAGTTGTGACTGATCAACACATTCTTGCATGCAAGCAAGATCTAAATCATGCATGAATGGTGCAACGTTTGTGTGTGCATGCATGCATATACGAACGTGGCGTTCAAAGAGTTAAAAACGAAAAAAATTCGATGTACCAACTTCAAGCACTTTTCTACACGTTTCTAGGACCGAGCGAAGTAAGTATAAACGGCCAATCGATTTTCCATGTATATCCAATGCTCCAACTCCAAGCGACTTACCGTTTAGAGCTGCAACTAAGGTTTAAACGTGCGACATGGCAAAGTCAAAGACTGAATAATTAATACCTATATTAATAACTGCATAGGTGGGCTGTATTCTATGTGACGATTAGGTTCTTTTGCGGGCTGCTAGCTCCAGACAACAATGGCAAGCTAAGGCAGCGCCGTCTTTGTTCTTGTGTGGACGATTTGTGCTGCCTTTGTGTTGTGCACGCATGCGTATACCTGTATATACAATGACTTCTGTGTGCGATTGTAACCGTCTTGTTCTGTGTTTGATTGCTATTTGGTTGTTCGAAACTGGTCGGTAACATAAACGTGCAAGTCTGCTATTGTACATCGTTAGCGCTTTGATTGCAAACGATATAAAGAGGTTTAAAGTGATTGGGAGGCGTCAGGACAGTTTACCAGCAATGAAAGCTAAGTAAGATCAAAGTAGCAAGTTAATGAAACATTGATCTAATCGGATGGCCCTGCTGAGAAGGAAGTGGAGTAAATTAACGGTCAGAGAAGACGAAGGAAGCCTTTCTCTCCTACCAACAAGAAGTATTTTATGATCCATCTACTATAATTGAAGATGACAGCACTATGTCATCAGCTTCATCACCTGAACATAATGTGGAAGGTGGAAGTACTGCTGCAGATAATGACGAAGTGGACATGAGGAGTGTACCTCTGAGCCTTTTACATGAACTAAGCCAATGACAGCAAGGAGGAGAACTGATATTATTCTTACACAACTGAAAGAGGAAGCAGAGAAGCAGATGATAACAGTCACTCAACTTTTGGGATACCTACTTTATAGGGTAAACTACACTCATGCATGATAAGGCTATGGCTGAGGTTGGTAAGAGTTGTTCGACCAGGAATCAGTTGACAGAGAGGTCACCTTAAATGAAGCTTTGTGTATGCTGTCCGCTTACTTAATGCAGGAGTAACTGCTATGAAAGAGAGCAGAGAGCAGGCCATTCAAGTTAATAAAGCTAAGGAAAGAGTGAGGGAAATAATGAAATAAACTGGAATAATTATTGGCAGGCCTGACAGTGTGGCAGGAGGAACTACATGTACATGTACAACTACTGAGAACATAGCGAGAAAATGTTTGCTTGCGAGGCAAAAAACCATCTTGTTTTGATCGAATGTATACCTCTGAAGGTTAGATCAGAGTGGGATAGAAAAGTCTTTGATGAAGTATCACTAACATCTCTGTCATTTTGAGAGCTGTTTCATCTAAACAAATAGTGAACACTCATCAACTTGACCAACTGTGTAAGGAAGCAGACATTAAACTGGTATGTCACTGGCCTACATTCAGATTTACACCAACCATGCATGAAATTCTTGCACATTCAGCAGCATTGATTCATGCTAATGAGTCAAAAGGCTTTGATACACTATCTGACGAGCCATTGGAGCATAATAATAAAAATTAGATTGGCTCGAAAAACAACACGTCAGGCAAACCTAACAGATATTGAGTGGTCCATTGCAAAATGAATATTTAACTACAAGTCAAAAACTCCTCACTATTGGATCTGACTTGATCCAATAGTGTGTTCGTTCCTGCCCCTAAAGGTTGAGGTGAGTGGGTATCATTTGAAGATCACTTGATTAACTGTATTTTTACCACTGGGGAGGGAGCACATCAAGGGGTAAAAATGGAATAGGATGACGATACTGCTACAACTCAAAAAGCTTCAACTAACATGGACATCTGGTGATAGCATTTAAACAGTGTGCCTTTAAACTGAGTCCTGAATATATTCGCAGTAATAATTCAAGTTTTTATTGTATTAAACAACACTTAACTTAAACTTAATTACATTGGCTTGTTTTAGTTAATTAATTTGTATTAATAGAAATTATTTTATTTCACCTCTTGTTAACAGTGGATAAGGAAATAGTTATCTAGTTAACAATTTGTTATACATTTTTTTTAACCAGTACAGTGTACTTTTAATCTTTTACACTTAGCTGTGGTGGTAATACTTTGGTGCGCATGGATTCTATTAACTTAGAAATGTCCTTGTGGACTACTCTTCTAAACCACTGTGCAATGATGCCAAGTAATGATATCTCCACGTTGTCGGGGTCGGTGTCGTTCTGCGTGTTGGTGGGACAGATTTGCCATGTCTGCTCTAATGAGGCCCAAAGGATCCTGCTGGATGCTTGGAAGCTGGCCTCATTCTGGAGCAGGTCATCCAAGCGAGATTACTTGTTGCCAGTTGTTTCTAGGTGGGCTGTTGCGACAGGATCTCACAACCCCTTACATTCCACTATTTGGGGGCAGTTGGAACCAATGTGTTTCATTTTATCCCAGGAAACATAAATTTCTCTACTTAGCTAAGGCACAGATTTTACATATTGCATGCATTTTAACAAGAACATCACAGCATGCCAATCAGTGGGGGCATATGAAATTGCTAAAACTAAAGGTCTTGTTCTCTGTACTTTAATGTACAATATCCTTTCTTAACAGAGAGGATGCTAATGTGACAAACCACAACATCAAGCCAGCACTATGTAATATACACCTTACTCAATGCCTTTCCCTATACAAGGAGGCATGGTTTAATGTGTGCACACCGCTTGGTGAATACACACAACAATGCTAGCTACACCACATTTCATAGAAGATGTCAGAATTGACAGGTACAACACAACATCCTTCAAACTAAAAACCTAGCGTGATCAATTAGTGTACCTACCCTACCTCTGGGGACACCGTAGATGAGGAACAGTGAAGTTGGTAACAAGGTACAATGTACTACATAGAACAGTGTTTCAGATAAGGGGTGGGATTGTGCTAAGCTGTGAGTGATTGATGGTAAGGGTGTATGTACATGTGTGGTGGTTGGGAATGTACTAGAGGTGGGATCTCATGGTACCAGTGTTTGAGTCTTGAGCCAAAAAAAGAGTAGGTACCTGATACCATGTTACTTGTCCACTATTACCAAGGTTACCTAGAACCCATGAATACAATAGCAGAAACGAAGCACACATTTAATATGTACACAGCACATGTGGCCATGTGACCATCCACAAGGTTTCCACCTCACAATGAGAAGTGTTTAGCAAAGCTTCATGTATGTTATTAACATATTATTAACTCACAGGGTGGGGTGGATGGTGAAGCCATTGTGGCTGCAAACGTATGTAATACAACGAACCTCTTTGATGGAATCTTACTGGGTCATATGATCTTTCAGAACAGCTATGATAGAACAAAAAAAACAAACACTGAAGTACACACATACATAACATAAGCACACACACACCACAATAATACATATCACAAGCACATAAAGCAAGCAACATGTACATTCACACACACAACATATCGACACTTTCTCACTCACACACACACTCACACACCACACAAGCATATGACTCCAAGGTGTGGATAACTTACAGATTGTACACTTTGTAGTGGTCTGCATGTCTACCATCAAAAAACCTGCAGAGAATAAAGAAGAAATAAGAATGAAGGGGGAATCCCAAGCATTGTAGGCTTTGAAAATGTGCTAGATTTACAACATAGGGTGGGGTGTATGACATGGGAGGAATGGGATTATGACATGGGAGGAATTGGATTGTGACATGGGTGGAATGAGAGTGCGATTGCCACATTAATGCAATGCACATCTGGTAAATCTTCCCATATTTAGAGGGGAAGGTATAGATGGGAGGTGGGGTAAGTGGTGATGGGATGGGGTTTGGTGATAGTGATGGAGGTTGGTACCAACTCTACAAACAACTCTAAAAACATTCCCATACAGACAGGCAAAGAAGTGAATCCACATAGACACACTACTATCCAAGATGAAAAGTGGTTGTTAGGTAAAACTTGGTTTAATGTTTTGATAAATGTGAGCGAAATGTGTTGAGCCTGGGGGTCTGGGAAAGCTCCATTCAAACCCACTGTCCCATCAGTGATATTGCTAAACTGATATGGTTCCGAGTTCACATGCGATGGTGGCAATCTCACTCAGTCATATAGCCAGAGATAATATATAGAGGGATTGGAAATGGATGACATGCACCATTTAGTTGTGCAGCTCATGTGAGATAATGATATTCACACTCAAAACTTGTGAAAAGGGCTGGATATCTACAGACGTATCGTGAGGATTTTACTTAGGAGTATCAGAAGGTAGGTCCATTAGTACAAAAGTCCTTATCAAAAGATAGATGAGTTGATGTATGCAGATGTCATTCATGTTACAAGTCAGTTACCCTTTATTGTTGGGTAGATGTCCAAAGGATTTGATTAACCATTTAAAATGTCAGATTTTTGTTTGGTGCTTAAAATGCTCCTTTTGAGGGATATCATGTATTGTTCTAGACATAAATTTCATAAGTTGATCGGTTCAAGAAATACGCGTGCCTTGACTGCCTATTTTGTCTCAGTTTATTATTATGTTCTCCACCACCAATGAGTTCCCAGCTTCACTGTGACAGTGACACAGTCTCTGGCCTAGTAGTGTCACTTCCTCTGTCGTCTTTCTTAAAGATTCAGTACCATCTATTAATTTACTTGCTTATCAGTGTTCATCATTTCTCTAGCTCCACAGTGGGTTGTAGCCTGTGATACCCATTGACATGGAGCAAAGTCAGTGTCCTGGATGATGGCCATCCATATGTCACTGTATCTGTTTCCTTCAAGAACGATATGCAATGGTAATATGCATGTACATTGCATCCCAGAATGCCACAGTATGTCCATTGTGTTCAAGATATGTTAGCTGTGCTGGATTTGTTTGGATCAATTAAAATGTGTGTGGGTAATCCTGTACTTGTTTGATGGAAGCTTGGAACTTCTCTACACAATGGCAGTGGTATGTTAAAAATAACTTAAAGTGATTAACTTTACAATTCTGTACTTTTAAAACAGGTAGAGGAATTGGATACTTGGATAGTGCAGTGTGTGTGTGTGTGTTTTCGCGTCTACATCCATGAACCAAAACATGCACTAAACATGCCAGCGTACAATGACAAGTACGAATCACACACATATGTGCACTGACAAAGCATTGATGTTAGGTCCACTTCCACACACACTATAAAAGAGCACTGATGTTAGGTCCACTACCACACACATGTCAAGAGCTAAGGATATGGGTTTACCTGCACAGCCACTGATGCAAGCAAGCAAACACTCATAGGCATGTGGATGACTAGCACACATACTTTACATGTACATCACACACACACACAAATACACAACACTCACAACACACAACGCCACAACACACACAAAGCTCACTTGATGACATCTTGCATGTTATTTCTGAACACGCCTTCGAGCTTTTCTGCCGGAAATCCCATTGCAATGATGTTTGGTTTAATATCTGAGCAAAGCTAGTCAAGGACACATTTGATCCTACTCCATCACGTCATACTTAGACACGAAAAATTCATTTGCTTTACATTCAAAACTCTATCCTTCATAAAATACACACACATCCTTCATAAAATACACACACATATAGTCAGCCCATTCAGCTGTGTACTTTACTCTGAGGCTAGCAATAGTGAGGCCATCAGCATATGACAGTACCAATCCACACCCTTCCCACACTCTCTCTCTTTGTGTACAGTTATGTAGACAAGTTTAATCAAAAGCACATGTGAAGATGTTCAGCATGATGCTGCTCTTATTGAACATGAGACTGGAGAGCTGGTCTTGTACTGAACCACAAAAAAATTATTACCAATGATCCGTCTTCCAGGTCCTCCATGCCTGATGCTGTTGAGAGTGCCACACTTTTGGGTTCTCACCTTGGGGGTGTGAAGTCCACTTCTTTGTCCATCCATGACAAGACAGCCATCTTGTGGGTCATGGGGGAGAGGTTGAACTACCTTTGCACCCATGACAGCCTCTTACTACTCAGCAATGCATTTGCAATTCCAAAATTAATGTACTTGGCCCTGTAAAGTCTGGAGGCCTAGGATAAGGAGTGCTGTTTAACTTGCGCAGTCAGCGCATTTAACCTCATTTGCAGGCTGTAGAGAACTCACCTTTACCATACTAACATCTCATTTCCAGGGGTCACAACTCTCCCTTTGGGATTCTGCTCTCCCCAGAATGATCCACAGGTCATACTCCCACTGGCCCATTGTCACATTGACAGAAATCATGGGATCTACCAAGGCTTTCTTCCATTGCAGCTGAACTCTTGGCCACTGCCCCTGATCCTTTGTCCAAGACAAGGCTCCTATCTGCCTATTATAAGGAATCTGGTGGCTGGTTGCCCACATTACGAATTACATCCCTGAGCTTTTGCATAGACGATAACACTATTTGCATAGCCATTGGCCTTCATCTATGGCACTTAGCATCTCTCACCTTTGCCATCACTGTGGATCAAATGTGACATGCTCGGTATGCACTAGTTCAGTGGTTGTAGTGCTGGTCACCACTTCCACCATGGCATGATGAATGACATTCTGCACAGGGCCAATGTTCCATCTTGGCTGGAGCCCACTGGTCTTGATCGTGCAGATGGTAAGCATCCCAATGGAATCACCATGGTTCCTTGGTCAGGTGGCAGATTATTGGTTTGGGGTAGACACATTTGCCCTTTCCCATCTATCCATCACAGCCTCTGAAGTATGTGCAGCAGCAAACCAGTTTTCTGTTGCCATTCAGAGGGGAATGCTGCATCTATTTTTGGAATTTTGCCTCCAATCCCCTCTCCTTTCAATGTTGTTTAATGAATGTTATGTACTTGTGATAAACAAGAATTCATGAAAAGCTTTCACAGATGCAGTTGAAACAGGAGCACAGACTAGTAGTGGCTAATCTGTACACCAATTAAAGCTTAATATCGTCGTGATGCTAGATTTGTGTGATATTGTACACTAAAAGAAAACATTGGTCAATCACAGTTACAAGCTTATAGTTTTTCACACTTGCATTAGCATTCAATATACACAACGATGCGTACATTGAGGATATATACAGGGTGATTGAAAGTCGCGCAAAATATAACTCCAGAATTGAACTTTTAAAAAAACTGAACAGTAACTTCTAATTTTTAACTTAATATAAACCACTGTCATATTTTTTAGTTCAATAGCATGCTCAGCTTTGGAGTTATACCAGTTCTACCAATTCAAAGATTTTGCGCGACTTTCCAATCACCCTGTACTCACATACACATCTGCAATAGATTACATAAATATTATAATACCAGTTGGGCTGTGTTCATATGGAATAGGAAGTAACTGACAAAAATACCGATAATAGTACTAGCTGTACTTGGGCTATTAATTAAAAGTACATTTCCCCCTCCTCTGAACATCATTTTTACCCTCTGGACGCCACTTATTGGTCAGAGTTTATTATTAACAGCCAACACATAGAATGGTATGACAAACCGAAACCGCTTGGCTTTCCCATCCACACTTGCATCGATGGGTGTGTAAATTGATGTACATTTGGGGTATTTGGTAGTTTCATTGCTACTCTCTGTACAGATTTTCAAGAAATAATCTGACTTGAATTGACCAGCACGAATAATGATCCTACATTTTACTTGGATGCGCTGCCTAAACTAGAAGGTTAGCATCTAGCACAAGATGCAAAATGTGACACAGTTTTCGGTAGCCACCGTTTTACAAAATGGGATCACTACCACGAGCTACCCGTTTTGATTTGTGCTAACCCGAAAGCCGTCTAGTGCTCTCTCTCTCTCTCCGCCTGAACATGTATCAGGTGCGAAACCATAACTGTGCTCGCGACCTCCAGGTCCACCGTAGTATAAACATTCCATGCATAACATATGCATTTACGCTAAATTGAATGTCATGCATTTAAATTAACTGGACCAGTTGAGCGTAAGAAATGAAGAATTTAATCACCCGTTAATGACATTGACATCACATCCGGACTGCGTCTATCTTATCAGGCCATTCTCACAGTCTTTCGTGACCTGATAGTGCCCGAGGTAATATGTTTACTTCAGCGTCTTTCTATGCATACATAAGGTACGCCAAGGCAGCGGCACTGCCACACAGAATACAGGGGCGGATTTAGGGGGGGGGTGAGTAGGGTATACCCCCCCCCCCCCCCCCCCCCCCCCCCCCCGCAAAACCTATGTTATAAAAAATTCACGGCTTCTTACGTGTGCTATACGTGTAACGATAGGGGAGGGAAGGGGGGTGGGGGGTGGAAAATCACTTCACAGAGGCGGATCCAGGGGGGGGGGGGGGGTTGGGGGCCCCCTTTCATATATGGTAACGCCCCCTCTTCTGCTAAACAGCCCTCCCCCTTCCCCGCTTTTTGTATCGCGCCTGAAGCGCTGGACAGCACCCCCCCCCCCCCCCCCCCCCCCCCCCCGCTTTTAGTTAGTGTCGGGTCTAAAGCGGACAGCACCCCCTCCCCCCCCCCCCCCCCCCTTTTAGTGTCGGGTCTAAAGCGGACAGCACCCCCCCCCCACCCGCTTTTCGTGTCGGGTCTAAAGCGGACAGCACCCCCCCCACCCGCTTTTCGTGTCGGGTCTAAAGCGGACAGCACCCCCCCCCCCACCGCTTTTCGTGTCGGGTCTCAAGCGGACAGCACCCCCCCCCCCCCCCCCCCCCGCTTTTCGTGTCGGGTCTAAAGCGGACAGCACCCCCCCCCCCCCCCCCCCCCCCCCGCTTTTCGTGTCGGGTCTAAAGCGGACAGCACCCCCCCCCCCCCCCCCTTGCATTTTGTATCGCGGGTCTCAACCCCCCCTTTTGGAAAACCCTGTATCCGCCCCTGCTTCACACCCCCCCCCCCCCCAAAACCCTGCATCCGCCCCTGGAATAACAAAAAACGTAGTAGCCATGCAGGTAGCAGTCCGGACATGACGTCACGTTTATTTTTCGGTGTAATTAACATTCCATCGCTTACGCGCAACTGGTCCATTATATGCAGGTCCGAGCTCAGACAAAAATGGTTCCCTCTAGCAAAATTTTGCAATCAAAGTGCTGTACAGATATAAACCCGCCCTGACCCTTACTTCAACCTAAACAACCACATACCTGCTACGGTTCCCGCTAAAACACTAAGGGCCGAATTGTGCGCTGTGTTTCAAGCAGTGACAGTTTGTTCGAACAATGTTTGAATATATTTCAGCACGCACCTTTACAATGTAGTAAGCGTATCTCATTCCAAGCTTCCTCCCCCTTTTGTAGGCTTTTCAAATAAGATTTTTAAGGCATAAAATAAGGCGTGCGATCGCTGTGCACGACAATAGAAGTGAAAACGACTTAGGCACAAATTGCAGCCCACTTCAACAAAACGTCAAGCACCTAAGTGCACACAAAATACTAGTATCGACCACACCACTTCCCGCCCTCCTTTCCCGGTTTGGGATACCTCATTAATCGTAGCGAAAGGATACACGTTAAATCCAGGTCGTAGCCGTCTTCGATGTATCTCGCGTTCTTCTTGCCAACGAGGTGTCTCACCCATGCCATTTTTGTCTCACGGCTGTTTTATTGCTTTCTATCGATGCGTAAATTTTTTTCCTTGGATGCCATCGTATTCTTATTATTGGGTGGGAGTGTAAACTGATAAAGTATTTGAAGCAGTCCTCGAGCTCTGATGTTATGTGTTTTCTGTTTCTGATACGCATTTATGGATTCAAAAGTGCGAAACATATGTCAATTATATTGCTTTCCTGCAATGTCGAGAACTAAAAGGCTCGCCAAATGGTCTACCAGATTATACGTAACTGTTATGAGACCTTTTTAATGCAATGAATCGACATAATTACAGCTAATATAATGCCCCACTATTATACTATCTTGGGAGAAGGGGGGGGGGGGGGGGGGGGGGGGCAGTACTAGTAGTGCTCATGCTCCCTCTCATAACCATCCCTCTGTGAGGCTATGGCATTCACAGGATAATCATTAGTCAGCTCGTTATTTTGGTGAACACATGTTGGTCCACCAAACATCCAGAGAGGGAGGGGGACATCTTTATCAGATCAGTATCCTCAAAGAGTTACTATTGACCTAGTAAATAGAGGAGCTAATCAGAGCTTTAGGTGTTACCTAGCTGTCTCTGAACTATGCAGCCCCTCCCTCCTCCCCCCCCCCCCCCCCCCCCCCCCCCCCCATTTGTATTACTTAGAACTCTTTTACAGTAGTGTCCCGTGTGGATACCCTTACAAGGGGATGCCCTTACATGGTCACTGGTATGCTCTGCAGGGCCAGATGAATGGTAGGAGTTCCAGTTGGGCTTCTTTGAGGATGTGTGCCTCTTCTGACAATAGCTCGTGACATCTGTTGAACTGTAGGGTAGACTGATGAAGTGAGCTGACCTGTGGTCAACCCAGGGCATGTGCATGACATCCACCTCCAACATTGCCATGGGGATGACGTTCCTGCCCACATCCAGCAGCTGCACAAAGATGTCCCTCGACCACTGCAGTGGCCTGGTTGTAGTAGGAGGCCACGTTCGTGTAGGAGGTGGAGCTTGTGAGGTCAGTGATGCACGTGGGGAAGCAGTCTGGGATCAGGAGGGAGGAGGCTGTGCTGTGCAAAGTGGGTGAGGTCAGAGCCCCCGCTACTCCTTGTTGCCATCAAGGACGCTATTTCTGACCACGCGAGTGTTAACGTTGTTTGCGTCGTTGTAAAACTAGAGTAGCCAGGTTGCTATGAGTGTTGCTGAGGAACTCAGTGTGACTTCATCTTGTAGAATGCTATGGTGTAGTTGACAAGTTCCACACTGGTCCCAGGGAGAGGGGGGGGGAGGGGGAGAGGGAGGAAGAGTGGGAGTGGGAGTAGAGAGAGGGAAGGGGAGAGGAGGGTTGGTTATAGAGGGATTGATCAAGGGAGGAGGAGGAGGGATTGAAAGAGGGAGGGAAGGGGTAGTTAAAGAGCCATAAAAGGGGCACAAAGTGATGTGGATTCAGACACATGGAAAGTTCACATGCACACATAACACACACCTTAAACACACAATTTTAACCTAGATAAACTGACAGGCAAGTTAAGGTTGGGAAGGGGGTACCTTCCCAACCAGTGGTGTGTAAGTAAAAAGAGTTCGCAGCTTTTGTATATTTTAAGTCAGAAAACGGATTACTGATTTTTTTATTTTTAATTTTTATCATAATGCCTGTGCGGAGATAATCTACATATGGAACGGTAGTGTCCAGCAAAATCACCCTTCTGGGTAGTTTTTTAATTTTCCGTGAACTCCAAAGAGCTTCTATCAAATTAAATGGTCCTTACGCATTCTAAATTGGGCTATCTAATACTATAATTTCCATCGTACGTACGTACGTCCGTACGTACGAACGTACGTCCGTACGTACGTACGTACGTACGTCCGCGTAACTCATTTATATACTCGGCCTAGCGCCTATTGGTTGCTAGGTATGTACGCGTTCCTAGCTACCAATAGGAACGACCACCTCCCACACAAAAGGCGGTCGCAATGACAGCTGGTTTCCACTTCACATTTAATATCTAAATTTTTTCAATATTTCTTGAATTCAAAGTGGGGGGAGGGGGGAACTGCATAAGTGCCGAAAGAATAAATGCAACGCTATTGTGGTTCACTCTCAAGTCTCATCGTACAGGCCGAGAACATGTAGTTACTATCTGAAATTGCGCGGGCATGTTAGTTGCGTAGTAACCGTATGTTAGAACAGGTGATAGATTATATATGCAACATTTGGTAAAACAGCCGGTAAAAAAAAAAAGAGGAGCTAGGAGGTAGACCAACTGTTCTTCTGGCAAATGAATAGCGAGATGGATAATCAGCCCGTGATTTTTCACGGGGACACGCTAGTCCAACATAAAGTTATAAGGCACTGAATTGATAATTACTGAGCCATACATTTCAATGCGACTGAGCGTTACTTTTCTTTTGCTTGTCCTGGAAATTTGAAAGGTATTACAAGGGTGATTTTGCTGGACACTGTAACAGTGTTCCTTATTATCTCTGACCTAAGGCCATGACGATATGATTTTTCGTTTCACGGACTCCGCCGACCGAAACTTAAAAAAATAAATAAAATTCAAAGCCGTTGAGCACGTGACTGGAAGTTACGAATGGTGTTAGTATACATCCCTTTCGACTTTTGCATAGGGGAACTCGGAAATGAGTTTGTTATCACACCGCCGCAGAATTATAATCACTTTTTTTTTTGCCGCCGCCGCAAACCCGATGCCTTATTTATCGGGAATCCGTGAAACGACTTATCGATTCGTCGTGGCCTAAGGCCAGGGCCGCCGGAAGGATAACATAAATGGGGCGGCTCATTAATATTCATATTAATAACGTAATAAATTATTCAAAGTTACATAACACACAATTAAAAATCTCTACAAATCACTTTAGAAGTACACATTTAATCACTTTAAAAGTACACTTTTATATCAGTTTCTTTAAATTCGTTCCCAAATACTTGTCTCCTATGTTCGTTGTCTGCAATGAACTCGTTAGCTACGTCAACCAGATTGAGTTTATCTGTGTGATCGCTGTGCACATGTAACACCATAAGGTGATTGAGCCGCTGCTGTGACATTGTTGATCGTAGGTAACTCTTGATTCGTCGTACAGCACTGAACGATCGCTCACTTTCAGCATTAGTAGCAGGCATTACAAGTAGTAGACTGACCAATTTCGTGACCTGCGACAGAAGCTCCAATTGACCAGAACTACTGGTTTGGAAGAATTCGATGACATCTGATAAAAAAACTTTGTCTTTAGTAAGATAGGACCTCTAATTGGCTGTAAAGGATCAAATTCGTCACCGTAGAACGTCAAGACATGCTTTAGTTCTTCTGCATTATGGCTTAGACGCTGCAGCCTTCATCAGTAGCATTTCGACTTCTCGTATACATTTTGTAACCCGGTTGATTAAAACGGTCATCGATACAGCATGTGATGAGGTCAAGAGCCTCAAAATAGATGGCTCGGTAGTGATCTTTCACCATCGATGGAAAGTCAGGGGCGCATCGGCATCCGTCATCATGCCGACGTGGAATCTTGCGACGACGAGGCAGTTCTGGATCAGGGATGTCTAGGTCCTATGCCATTGCTGTGACTCTCTGCCAAAAGCAATCAAAACCATCGTCGCGACGCATACTTTTGAGAGTTGAATTCGTCATAGCTGCAACAATCTGTCCTTCTGCTGCTGACATGTCTTTTGTTTGCAGCGACTTGCTGAGGTTGTCAGCATGGCGTAGAATGAGTAATGCCAAAGAACTGCCGAAGTAGAAGTTGAAGGTAGCCATCTGAGCAGCAACACCTTGAATCCTGGACTTCATTTCAGTGTCTTTGGTGTGCTGTAAGGCTGTGCTCCCAAGTTCGACGAGAAAAGAATAGTTTTCTAAAATGCTGTTCAAAGAGTCTGCCCGTACAGTCCACCTAGTTGGACACAATAGACGTATTCCTGGAGTATCAAACTTCTGAGTCGCTTCACATCGATAAGCTCTGAATGTTGCTTCACGTCCAGGAGATTTTTTGATCAATTTCGTTATTTCGTGAGTTGTGTCTAAGGCATCTTGCATCAGCTTAGATTTCTTAATAGCGTCGCAGCATGCCAGGTTCAGCGAGTGACCATAGCTGTGAGTAAAAATGGCTCTTGGCTCATCAGCATTAATCCTTGTGGCTACACCAGATTTGCATCTAGCCATTGTAGCTGCACCATCATAACACTGACCACGAACTTTGGAGATAGTAAGGTTTAGCCTCAGAAGTACATCTTTAATTGTAGAGTATATCATCTCAGCTCCTGTTGATGCCACTTCATACAAGCCTATAAAATCTTCATGCACAGCAAGCGTTTCACTGACCCATCTCAGGCATATCACTACCTGCATGCTCGATATTTGCCGCAACAGTAGTTTCGTCAACCATAACTGAAAAGAATGGTGCCCGCTGAATAGAACAACTCATTTCTCGCAGGATCTGCATGCATAGACATAACTTTCACGATTTCATTTTGCATGTCCCCAGATGTGTACTTGTTAGTCTTCTGTTTCATCCAGTCAAGAAGCTTAGCGTCGTCTTCAGCACGAAGATAAAGCAGACGAATGAAATTGCTATCCTCACCACGGAATGCTAGTCCTTGCCTTGCTAAAAAGCGAGCATTTGACAGCAGCTTAAGGAAACACTTCCGTCGTTGACTCCTCTCTGATGCTAGTGCAGTTGTCAGCATTTCACCAACATCCTTGGTTGTTGATGGGAGCGTAACTGTCTTCAAAACCGCATCCTTATGAGATTGACTGCATTCGTGTTTCACTAACTTAACGATGGCGTCCTTCCAGCGATTAAATCCCGTAGATATAAAGGATTTCTCCAAGCAAGAAGTGGATTGTAAATAATTATTCTTGTAAGCCACGACGCACGAAAAGCAGAAAGCTTGATCACGATTAACGTCGTAATGTAGCCACGGCCACCTTTGGAACCGCTGCGCTTGGAACGAGCGCTTCACGACTGATGATTTCCCGAATTCACGCTGGGGAAAGGTAATGTTCAAAGGTTGGTATGCCTTGTCACCGATGTCTGGTAGCGGTAACTTGCTGCAAGACATCTCAGGGTATTTAAAGACAGCTGGTAGGTTATTCAATTTAAAGTAATAAAGCGTAAGTATGTAATTGTGATTAATTGGCATTCTGCCAGCTCTTAATGCAACGCTAAAGTTGTATTGAGTCTATTTTCTGTCATGAGGAGACACCGATAAATAAATAACACACTTTGTGCACAGCAATCACATAAAGTTAAATGCATTGGTTGCATCTTCTAAAATAGTAGCTTCAGTAGTTGGAGAATGAAGTAAATAGTACCTTCATAGCCTGCTTGTTATCCTACACATAGTTGAAACAATCCAGCACCCTGCATGCTGTCATCCCCAATTATTAATAGGTTATGCCTATTATTCACCTCATAATTTCTCCTTTTCCAATGGGATGCATCCAAGGCATTTGTCTAAAGGAATAAGATGACATGCAACAAAAGCTGATAGACACTAAGGAAGTACAAACATGGTGCAAATTCTTCTGGCTGTTAAAGCATGTGCATCCCACACAGATAGGGCATAAACATTTCCATGTAGGGGCATCAACACCAGATGGACCGGCTGCTCCCTCAGTTTTCAATGCTGATCGGCAAATGAAATCACCATCCAAAGAATCAAAGTTAAAAAAATCTATGGGTCAATGACATCAGAGGCAATCAAAGAGGAGAGTATGCTTAAACTTCAGGTTAGATAAAACATCAACAGTATAAGAGGAAGTACACCACCAACACTTTCAGAAGAAAGCATTTGTAAAGCTACCTTTATCTGGGACTATGATTTGCGTAAGGCTTTTGATAGGAAAAACCATTGCAGCTTTTAGACCTATTGACTCCATTGCAAAACAATCAGAGAAAGCATGAAATATCCGGGCTAGTTCCTTTACATAGGCATCACCAACTGTCCCAAGGGATATTTTGAAGAACATTTTCCACACTGGCTGAAGCTACTGATGCTAACAAGAAGATGTGGCATGGAGGCATATAAAACAGCTAACCAAGCCAGCGTTTTTAATCAGCTACATGAAACACTCGGAGATAGATATTTTGCACACTGTTTTCAAAGTTGGGGATGGCCCATTAATAAATAAGGATAACTTTTGTTTCCTGATTTCTTCTAGATTTTAGGAAATCCAGCTAGTACACAATGCATCACATTTGGCTCACACGAGCGTCTTCTCACCAACGCACAGCAGAATTGTTTTGTGCCTGCGTTGTTCAGTATGAGTGTAGAACTGATAAAGTTGAAAATTTGAGTTTGCAGGAATCTTCAGACCGATGTTTGGATATGTCAGATTGATTAACTATATTCTCCAAGTCTACTAAAATCTGTCAGGTCATGTACCTGACCAGATGAACATTGTAACATTGTAAAAGTTATTTTCACATGGCATTGCTTGTTCCATATGTGTTTTACACTACTACTTGTTGTGAATTTGTCAGAACGAGCAAGGGCATAAGATGGGTTATTCCTCACATACCTGGCAACATCATCATCCATGAAAGTCTATATCAGTAGTATTATAATTATTGTGGTAACTGTGATGTTTTAAAACAATTCAAAGTATTAGAAGCATCATTAACACGGAGTAATAATTATTTATACCCAGGCTAGCATGCTGGATCAGCAGCATCACATCTGTATTTACGTCCTGCACAGAGGTGCAGCTATTGCGTCTGTCTCCATTAGTTTATACAAACTCAAATAAAACCTACATAGGCTACATGGGCATATATGGAAACTGCCATGATGGAATAATACGCTAACCCATTCCATCAATCTTATACTAGAGTTAGTAGTTAATTGAAATCGTTATTCCTTAATTTTCAAGATTTCTTGAAAACGTTTTCTAACTGTGATATCAGACACACTTAACCAATCTAAAAGTACATACGCAGTGCAGGTAATGATGTAGGATAGCTTTTTAATGGCAGGCTCTGATGGTTTATTTGATTGCTATATGTAACACGGAAGTTATGCATGGTATTGGAGTAGTAATACATGTAAGCGGCCATGGGCATTTCAAACTGATGGGATAACTGGCAGAAGATATTTTAATTGGATGAAATGAGGGACACTAAATGAAATAATGCAAATGCATATCACATTTCTGGTCCTTACTGAGTATAGATAAATAGTTCTTACTTCCATGCATTCAGCTAATGTTTAACACGCGGTTACGACAGACGCGGGGAAATCTTGATTATTTTGGGGAATAATTCCCTCCTAGTCGTTTGAATGATCATTCTTGCAGTTTTTCATATTTAAAACTCAGTATGCATTTGCGACTGCCCTAGGGAGTTAGATACAGGCTCGTATTGTCGGACAATCCGCAAACATGCTGCGCCAGGTGCCCTTTGTTTTTCTATGTAATTCCTGGTCGATCGCACTACTTATACCACTGTATTGGTTTTCGCTGTATAAAATTGTTCCCTATAACACTCGCTTTTGCATCCATTTATTAAGTATAGGCTATAGTGTATATCGGAACTGTACCTTGAATGCTGAGGCACATCGTTAAAACTATAATGAGCTGGCTTTTAAAGGTTACAATACGACAATTGTATATGCCTCTGATTCTTTACTTATCCAATATCATCTATAATGATTGGAGTATTATTAAACATGTTTAGCTTAGAAAAAAATCTATAGGAGGGAATTATGAATATTATATATTCCCCAATATTTCCCCGCATCTGTCGTAAACCGCGTGTTAAAGTATTTCTCACAAGAAAAATAGACAAGAATGCAAAGATACCAAAGCAAAATGGTGACTGCACTAGAAAATCTGATATTTTGCAAGTGTGTTGCTGGATTGAGCAATTGTGGCCAACTCCTGTCCTCCATCTTCGAGCGAATCATCAAGAACTACAAGCTCAATTAATGTTGTATTGACCCTCAACATTGCACCAAGTGATCTAGAGCCTTCAGCTTTTATACCAAGAGTTGGATGTTTTATTTTAAGAGACAGCAATGAATTCTTAGTGAGAAGGACCCTTGCAATTGATCCAGCTACAACAGGCCCTAGTCTGCACCATGTTAATATAAGAGTTCTTAGATTAGAGTTATCTTGCAATAACCTTTCTAATACATCAGAAGTGGTGGTGAGATCAAGATTGCGTACATCAATGCATTCCAAAGTGCATGGCTGGAGCACAGTCTGCAGTAGGTATGTTGTTGTATCCACAGTCATCTGATGGTGACCAATTTTAAGCGTTTTCAACTGGATGTGCCCAAGCAACTTTGACATGGCCGAAATATCAATGCAGCCTATTTCAACATCAGCAATGTCCAGCAAGCTTAGATTTCTAAGGCTTAGCAGAGAATGCAAAACTCTTACCATACAACCATTACCGGCAGGATTTGCCCCAATGTCTAGCTCTTCTAAATTTGAAAATGTCACCAGTAGGTCAGCAAGTCTGTTGTAAGCAGCACAATCGAGGGAACAACTATACAGCTTGAGAATTTGAATTCTCTCAATAACTGCGGGAGAAAGCATTGAGAGGTGGTCAATACCTTTTAGACCCATCCGGTTTGATCCAAGCCTGAGCTCTTTTATAGAAGCACAGGTTGGTTTGAGGCCGCTGATAAAAAATTCAATACCTTGACAATCTACACCAGCATTGATGAGATCAATTGTCCATGTGCATACAGTATGGTTAATACAATAGCTCAAAGCCAAGCAGTCAAATGGTGAAGCAGTATTGGGAAGGAACCCCACAACATCCTTGCTCCCACAGAAGTTTTCACATACGTTGGGGTCCTGAACTTCATACAGACAGTGCAGAGCAGGCAGTTGAAGGCAATAATTCACTTTAAGCCAATCTGGTGCACTTACTTGATGTTTACGCAGTACATCTGACCAGCAGAGGCTGCTGTATTTTGTGAGTCCAGCTACAAATCTCCACACCACTTGGAAGTGCTGCAGATGCCCATACAGTTCATATAGTTCCTTCTGCTTACATGCTGATTGATACGAAATATGGACTGCTGCAATGAATTCCTGAATTGTAAGGTGCAGAAAACTGAAGTGGATTTCTGGACCTTTTTCGACCAGTACACTTGATGACTTTGTCATAAACCCTAAGTGGTGAAAATTATCAGGTAGGTCATTCCAGGTTAGCTGCTGCCTACATAGCCCGTTAAATGCAACATTACACAATTTCACAAATTGTTCTGACACCTCTAGTGGAAGAGCTCTCAGGTCTCCCGGTATCTGGAATTGATCTGCCACAAGATGGTTTTCAACTAGGTATCTCCTTATTAAGGTACGAGAAAGTCCATCGTACAGCTGTGTCATTGTTTGTGGGAAAGGAGTCCACAGTTCATGGCTTTGCCGATATATTTCCACCACAATAGCACTATTTAGAGGTATGTACATCATGCTATAAATCAGTGGATTGCTTTCTACGTACCCTAGAAACGTTTTAACCTCACCAAAATCTTGAAATACACTAAATGTGTACTCTTGTATGTCATGCTCAGTGAATCCAAGAATTTCAATGTGCTTAGTAATTTGAGGTTTGCATCTCATCAGCAGTTCTGCCGTTACTGATGGTCTACTGGTCATTATAATGGTAGCCCTTGGTAAATAATACCCATTGATAATATCAAGAAATAAAGAACCAAGCTGCCTCTGGTCACTTGGTAACTCATCAAAGCCATCAAAAATAAGTAATACATTATCACCATCTGATTCATCAATCTCCTGAGCAGTTGCTTGTTTAAGGGTCAAGTTACGGTGATACAGTAGGTCACCGATTGTGCTTGCCTTCTGTGCACATTTGTCACGCAGCTGAACCAGCAGAACAAGGCTGAATTGATGCAGCATTGGAAAGTGTTCCCAATTGCGACACAGTTCCCATGCCAATGTACTTTTGCCTACACCAGGAGCTCCTTCAATCAGTATGCATTCTCGATCTCCACCTATACCCAGAAGCTGGTGTATTTCTATAGGAGCCTTTTTCTTCAGGATTTTGTCTATATGTCCATGTAGCTTTGCTGTAGTTAACTCATATGCATCTGAAAGACTGGCAGTATCTTTTGATATCAGTGCTAAATTTACATATCTTTTGCTAGGAGTTGGGGGCCATTTTTGACACACTGGCACACTTCTTGCTAAATACAATGACTTTAGATACTTTGCAAACTTTGCAACATTTGTATTTGTCTGTTGATCACAAAATTGTGTATCTGAAGAGATGGGTGGTGCCAGCTTTGGGCTTGACAAATATGGCGATTCTGTCAACTGTTTTGATGTAGCAGAATAACTTTCTGAAATTAGATGTTTGATATAACATCAAAGAAAGTACTAGAACTACATACACAAGTGCCATGCAACATGATAGCTACATTTGACATTTACATGATGCAGGGTTTCCCACAAAAATGATATTTCAAGCATAGGATGTTGATTGTGGTAACTAAAATGAGGTCATATCACCCTGACGACAGAGCTGTTGTAAGGATTCAAAACCAGATTCAAAAAGCTCTCCAGGTTGTGATTAACTTAGGACCAAAATCAAATCAGGTGTCTATTCCTCTTATTGATGCAGGCATGTGCATTGCGTACACAAACACATGCAATTAAAAATAAGTTGGTTTATATTAATAGTAATATGCCAAACTAAAAATGTTACAGCTAAATTTCACCTGACATTGTAGACGTATTAACTTGCAGAATAACTTTACTTTTTCCTTTTAGGCGTGTGCATGTATGGGGGCGCGTGTATGTATGCTGTCTATATATATTATCTCTGATGTGTGTGTGTGGGGCCAGGGGGCTGGGGGGGGGTCAATTAGAATACTGCTACAGCACCACAAATGCACACAAATGTCTAATGCTCCTATCATTGCTACGTGAGACCCCGTTAGAAGGGATTTGACCTTTATTAAATAGGGGTTTATAACCGGTCAAATTGCAAGCTTCCGCGCGCACGTGGTAGAGGTCATATAATACCCCCAACGATGGCAAATGGCGTGTGCGGTAATGGTTTCACGCGTCAAATCCCCACCTAATCCCGACTTCGCCCGGGGGGGGGGGGGGGGGGGGGGGTCTCATGTCTCATGTCTCATGTCACATGATATGATAGGCGCATAACAGAGAAAGCTCTGGACTTACTATACGTAGCTTCTATTCTATTGGAGAGCCAGTGTAATGTTTGTTCCTTCTTCAAGATGGCAAGAAATCTTGTGAAGTAATCACCTTGTTTGTACGCTTGCTGTCCCGCGAGTGACCGTTGCACCGCGCAAAGAAGCCTTCGCGCCTTTTGCCTACAAGACACACCTATAGTTGTAACGGTGTCATCCAATGTTTCAAAGGTGATCATCGAGCTAGAATATAGCTCAGTCGCCAACCACTCCGCGTCTCCATGACTAAGTAGCTCAGCAAGTTCACCGTAATGTTTACGTAACGATTCGCCTTCTGCAGTATACGTATGTTGTACATGCTCAGCCATTGCGTAAAATTTGAACGAGTTTGAAGTTGCACACATGCATGTCGGTCTCGTTCCCATGACGCGTTAATGATAGACACTTGTACCTGTTGAAGCCATACTCGTGAGAAGTGCTGTTAGGATGGTGCTACTGCCTAGCCCTTTCAGCTCGCTAAGATTATCACTAACATGTGCTTCAATTAAATACATACATACCCAATCCATGTTGAAGATGCTCTAGGTTAAAGAGTGTTCACCTATAATAGTGTCTATACATAGGAGGTAGTGAGGACCAGCAGTAGGGTCTGGTACCTTCCCTTGGTGTGGGGACTTCACCTCTGCCCTCGGACCTCACCTCAGCCTTCACCAGCAAACTACCTTGCTGGTATCCAATTCCACCTTGGCTACCAGCATATGTGCTATGTGATTGAAGTCTGGAGTGTGACCAAACAAACTGTTTTCTTATAAGACCTTCTGTCCACACAAATACAATTATACCTGGTCTGGAGAAAATTAAACATACAATGTCCAGCTAAATCACCCTTCTGGGTAGTTTTTCAAGTTTTCAATTTTTTTTTCATTTTCCATTAACTCCAAAGAGCTTCTATATCAAATGGTCCTTAAGCATCCAAAATTGGACTATCCATCATAAAATTATTAGGCACTGAATCTATAATTAGCCATACATTTCAATGCAAGCGTTACTTTTCTTTTTCTTGTCCTGGAAAATTTGATAAAGTTAGCCTTCAGTTCAGTGGATACTGCCTAAATGATCAGTGTGGGTCCAGCTGGAGCAGGAAGCCTGTATGGACATCATAGAATAATGACGAATTTCCTGAATTATTCGTTACCTATAAACAATACAATACACACAGTATACACAGTTATAATAAGATACAAGAGATTACACGAATAAATTAATAAATAGACAAATAAAACACAGAAACACGAGAAGCACTGAGTGCTGAATCATATCAGCAGCTTGTGAGTATTTTTGTTTCTTAGAGTGCTCAATCGAGGAAAGAACTGCACCCACATCATGATGCAAGTAGGAATTAGCGTCTGAATCCACTACTCGAACATCAAACTATCAAACAGAAAGATCAGCAACTAAGGAACATTTTCTTGATCATTTTGTTCTCTTATGACAGGTTCTCTCACAACCTCTTTATAGGCGATTGAAGCCAGGTCACCAAGGGCATCCATAATCTCATTGTGTCTTTGAATGACTAAACCGCCCTTTCTCCAATCAGGGCATGTCCAGTGCTGAACTGACTACCACAACCATCACACACAGCTGACAATCGTAGTAATGGTTGATGATATCTCAGTGCCAGTGAGTCCCAAAATTCAGTGGCAGATAGATCAAAATGATGGTATGCCAATGGTATTACTGTCAACCATGCTGAGGTCTTTCCATCAATTCCTCGTTGTACAGCTCTTTTCTTGTTGTTGTCAAAGGTTGGTAAAACTGACTTCAGAAGGTTCTGGTATTGAATTTCAATTTCTTGATTTAATTCCCGGTGTAGCTTCGAAAGATGGTCTATGTGATTAAATACTGAGAAGACAGAAATTACTCTTGATTGCATCAACTATATGAGCTGTAAATTTTTGAAGGAAGATACTGGTTCTTTTACTAACTGTTCACAGCAAATGAATATTTGTGTGTGGTCATTACAAAAATTGAGTTATGAATGGCGTTATGTGGTGAAGTTGTGCTGACGGACTAAACATTAAATTGCAATTCCTTTTCTAAAAATGGTACAGCAAGCTAAAGATAGTCTAGGGCCAAGGTTTGTTATCAGCCCACCCCCCTGCTATTAATGTCCATTCTTGGTCCACTGCTACCAGGGTTAGATATTATCACATTGCCAGGGTGGCAAGTGTAACTCTCGCTAGAGTGTAATTCATAAATTAAGTTAAATGTGGTAGATTCATACAGACATCAATGATTACTTAAAAGGATGAAATCTTTACACATGTAATGGACAGTGTCCAGCAAAAATCACCCTTCTGGGAAAGTTGAACTATTGTCAATGGTCCTTACCATTCCAAAATAATGATAATAAATAAGGCACTGACTGCATTTATAATTAAATGCAAGTGTTATTTCTCCTTTGGTTGTCCTGAAGGACTATCAAAAGGGTGCTTTTTACTGCTCATGATTTTAAAAAATCTAGCTGGTTTTCTTCCATTGTGGGACAATCTTCCTGCTATAGGTTTGATGATGAAATCCCCTAATGGAGTACCTCTGTGTTACGTAAAAATGATTCTATCAGGGTCACTCAGGAGTATATGCACATTTTTGCTTATAACCACTCTCACTACATAATGGCCAACGTAATTATTAAAAAGAACACCAAAATAATAACCTTTCTGTCTACACGGACACAAAAATAATGTCTGCCAACATTGGACACAACATAACAAATGCATTCATATTCTCTCCAACAAAAAAAACAATGCAACAACAACAACAACAAAAAAAGGAACAAAAAAAAAAACAGTAGCTAATAGGTGTTACAGGTCTGAATCAAACCACTGCCCACCCCCAGGAGCAGTTTCCATGGCAGCAGGTGAGGTAGGCGGATTGTAGCCATGGTGTCCATAATTATGACCTAAAGCGGAATTGGATATGCAAACGATAAACAAACTAAACATCATCTGTGGCCAATTGCACACACATTTATTCATACCTGAGGTCGTGTGTGTTTGTGTGTGTGTGTGTGTTCGTGTATGCATGTATGAATGTGTGATGACATATATGCAAACGTCCTATACCTGCTGGTGTGCTGTGTCCCGAGATAGGGTTTGAGTGCTGTGGAGTGTGGTAGGAAGGTGTATGCGACTGGGACTGGTACGGTGTATGGGAGTGGGACTGGTATGGTGTCTGGGACTGGGACTGGTTTGCAAATGGGTGAATGGTGTCGGCAGCTGAGAAGTCGTCAAGTGCGTCAAAGTCAAAATCCAAACCCGAGGTCAGAAGCCCAGGAATGGCCTGGGGCATGTACACCTGCTGCATCTGATTGGCCACCCCTGAAGACGAGGGTGCCACGCCCCCCACACCATAATATCCACCGTTCATCATGTACTGCTGGAGAGGGGGAGAGGTGGGCATTATAAAGGATTTGCTGGTGTAAGTTCGCAGTCAAACTGATTGCCAAACACCAAAGGGTAAAATGAGCGTACATGTACATGTACGTGTCTCATAAGAGATCACACACAGTAAACCAGTCCCAACGTTGATTAGTTGTAAACAAATTGAAATTATGTGCAGAGGACAAGTGTATTCACAGCAGCAAGGTAACTACAACCTAAATTGCCTGGTATTCATGATCCAACATGATCTATTGGTAAGACATGACTATATCAAACGGTTTTTTTTTTCTTTTGGTTGTACAAAACTTTTCAAACAATCACTGGTAAATGTACAGCTCCCCCTTGTAATGTAAACAGCATAGCAGCAATATCGTCGAATGACCTTTGCACCCTATCTTACAGCAGCAGCTGGCCAAACAGGTGCATATTAATCATTCAGTCCCCACCACTAACTACATCCACTAAACTTTATACAGCACCAAGACACACAACAACCTTCACGCCAGAGCCTGAGAACGTAGACTGACCTCTTGTCTGTAGAAGGGCCCTTGGTTTCCCAGTGGTTGACGACTGTCTCCCTCAGAGAGACAGAACAGAACAGCAGCAGCATAAGCAGCTGTGAAGAGATTGGAGAGGGGAAGAGAGTGAGGAGAACAGAGGGAAGGAAGGAAGGAGTGAGTAGGGGAGAGGAGGCGTGGAGTGAGCAAGGACATACTCACATACATGTAACACCCATGCTATGAGAACGATCAATTAACTTGATAATTGCCAGATAGTTGTGAGATATGCATGCATGCCAGGTATAACACGTCCCGCTATCACATTGGTAATGGAAGAGAGCTCTGCCCTATTCGCCTTTTCCTCATGTCCTATAGGACTTCGGTGCGGTCTAACACGTATGGTTTGTTTATCATGAATGCCCAATTCTTCATTATACCACACAAACAGGATGTGTATGATGCGTAACAGCTGAATGCTCACCTATGGCTTCATTGGGCGACTGCAGTAGTTCAGTTAGAGGGATGGAAGCATTCTCCTTCTCAATCATCATGGCACCCTCGGGGTCCAAAACCATCTCACAAAGGACTCCAGCTGCCACACGGACTATGTTCTCTGACTGGGAATAGAGTAGCTAAGAGAAGAGGAGAAGGGGGTGTATGTGTGTGTGTGTGTGTGAGAGAGAGAGAGAGAGAGAGAGAGAGAGAGAGGGGGAGGGAGAGAGAGAGAGAGAGAGAGAGAGAGAGAGAGAGAGAGAGAGAGAGAGAGAGAGAATAAGAGGCTATTTTAATGCATTCTAAGCCACTTCCTTTGAGAGTCCCTAGAAGATTCTAAACCACAAAATGATTGGGTGTCAGAAGGCCTTTCTTTTAAAACATGCAGGTGCAGGTGTGAACACCCCTCACCTGGTGGCTACATGCCTCAACAGACACAGCTGATCTAGCCACCAGGTGGGAACACCAGCATAACCCCCCCAAAGGGGAAAACCCTGCTTACCTGGACTATTAGGGGCACACAGTTGAGCTGCCTGAGCTGTGACCTGCAGGTGACATCCCTAGCCAGCAGGTGCATGGTAGCCACACACACCTCCATGACCTCATCCATGTACACTCCATCCTGAGAGCATGCAAACAATAGGACATAGGTCACACTGCACACGTACAGCGTGTATTGCACATGCATGTGGTACGCAAAGCGTCCACTGTGCAAATGTATACATTACATGCATTGCACATGCATACGAATTGGGTACAGGGCTCACAACAAGAGCTGCATGTGCACGTAGGGAGTGCGCGGGTGTGCACAAGTGTGTGTGTGTGTGTGTGTGTGTGTGTGTGTGTGTGTGTGTGTGTGTGTGTGTACATGTACGCTGTGAGCGTTGAGCACGTTCGCTTTTGGCAGCGACATTTTCCATTTTTCACGTGTGTGCTCGCACGTACACGGACACACGCATGCACACGCATGCCGTTTTAATTAAGGCGATAGTGGCTGCCATTTTATTTGAACGTGTGTGTGTGTGTGTGTGTGCTCTGTGTTATGTGTGAGGACTCACCACACAAACAGGGGAACTCCCTGGTGTCGCCCTCCTCTGTGTCTCCTGATACGCCTTGCTGACACAGTGCCAGAGGCGGAGCACACAGCCGTGGTCCCTCAAGATGGCGTGGGTCTCGTGGCTCAGGGACATGTTGCGAATCAATCCGACCAGGGCCTGGGGAGGAGAGGAAATGGAGAGTGTAATGAAGTAGAAGATAAACAATATATATATGCAAACACACACAATTGTACATACACACATGTGCTCTTACACACACACACACACACATTTCACAAACACCTTGTGACCACTACCGATGAAACCAGGAATGCATGATGAACGTAAGAACTGCGTGATTTACGAAAACACGGCGCTCTGAGTGCATGCCTCTAGATTAGCCGCCCCCCCACCTCCCCCATGCCCTCCCTGGTACTGCAAGCAAGATGAAAGGCCTGACAAGATTTCTAGCATAGTGTGTGGGCTATCGGCCCATAACCAACCAGTACTACCCCCCTTCCCCCCAATCCCCCACCAGGACTAGATACCCACAACCCACCAGGACTACTGGCCACCTGGCCTGTTGCTGCATCAGGTTTAGGAGGAGGGGCACGCCATTCTGGCTCCGCACAATGGCCTGGGCCATCTCGGCATTGGGGTGTCGGCTGGTCACGTGTCTGAGAGCACAGACGGCCGGCTCCACTATCTTGTCCTGACCCGCACCATTGCTGATGCAGCGCAGGAGGGCCTCAACGCCATGGAGATGGCATACTATGGTCTGGGGAAGAGGGAGACAGTAATGCTTGGAAAAACGCTCACGATGCATTCGTAACACACATGTACGCACACGTACGTATCGCATGTGTACACATACACTGTAAGTGGATGTGACCACATCTATGCACCACATAGTTCCAGTATCACATACATGTACACGTGTATATGAACACACTGACTGCACTACTGTAGGTGCTACAAATGTCTATGTGCCTACTATTCCATGAGTTTGCTTTTGAACGTCATGCAATGTGTAATATGAAAATATGGAACATCATTACAGGGGGGGGGGGGGGGGGTCATGGGGGTGGGGATGGGTGGGGTCATTGGTGCATAAAGTTTTCAGAGAGTCACCAGATGTGGTCTACACACCTGTGGCTATGGCCTATGGCTTTTTGTTGCCCTTCAAACCCAGGGAACAGGGTTCAAACTAAAAAGTATGTGTGCTCAAATTGCTCAAGTCCATATTGCCATAGTAACATATCTTGAGGGACAGGCATGCGGCTAAGATCATGGGATGACAGCACCCTTCAGAATGCCAGCCAATCTACACCTAACACTTGGCAGTCATGTGATCTTTATGCAACACAATTCAATTATGTTAGTTGGGCATCAACACTGGTGGGGGGGGGGGGGAGGGGCAAACATTGCAAAACTATCAACTAGTTCAATAATCCATTCCATGCTGATGAGAGGATGTGGCCACTCCCACAACATGAGTGACCCCTCCCCCTACCTTATTCTTGGCATTGTTGCAAGTGAGGTTCGACAGAACACCAGCACAGCATTCTACTATGCTCGGGTCATTGGATGCCAGGAGGAGGATGAGGTGACGCAGGAGGTCATCAAGTTGGTCCTGTGAGGGGTATGAGGGTATAGGTTATATGGTGATGGTTATGTGCTGGTCGTAGTGAGGTGTGGTGGTGATGGTGATGTGCTGGCCGTAGTGAGGTGTGGTGGTGATGGTGACGTGCTGGCCATAGTGAGGTGTGCTGGTGATGGTGACGTGCTGGCCATAGTGAGGTGTGGTGGTGATGGTGACGTGCTGGCCATGTGGTGATGGTGACATGCTGGCCATAGTGAGGTGTGGTGGTGATGGTGATGTGCTGGCCATAGTGAGGTGTGGTGGTGATGGTGATGTGCTGGCCATAGTGAGGTGTGGTGGTGATGGTGACGTGCTGGCCATGTGGTGATGGTGACGTGCTGGCCATAGTGAGGTGTGGTGGTGATGGTGATGTGCTGGCCATAGTGAGGTATGGTGGTGATGGTGACGTGCTGGCCATAGTGAGGTGTGGTGGTGATGGTGACGTGCTGGCCATAGTGAGGTGTGGTGGTGATGGTGACGTGCTGGCCATAGTGAGGTATGGTGGTGATGGTGACGTGCTGGCCATAGTGAGGTGTGCTGGTGATAGTGATGTGCACGATGTACACATGTAACCAATGGGGCGAGTGGGGAGCGGTTATGTGCACATGTGACAAATGGCATCAAGCATGTGGCGTTCCTGTGGGAAGACGTATGTCTGTGGTTGCCGAGAGCCAACACAAAGACCCTAACCACACAACAATGCAATCTCATACAGGCCCCACTGAAAGAATGGCTAAAACCACAACCTTGCCAAAGGGTGCCTCCCCCCCACACACACCACACCCCTTCACAACAGTACAACCTGCCAATGTGTGCATTCTTCACACCTGTACGCACAACGTCCACATGTACACACAAAAACCACACGCGCACGCATTACCTGTTTAGTGGCTGCATCAGACAAGTTCCTTAAAGTGAAGAGGATGTTCTGAACCAAACGACTTGACCTGTGTCCAAGGTGCATGCCTAGGGCTTGCATGCCCCCAGCCTGGGGAAGAGGGTAGAAGAGGTGCAGTGCAGACATCTCAAACAGAAGTACATGTAGAAGACAACACACAAGGGCACTTCTATCCTCCCTGCCCCCCCCCCCCTTCCCTCAATACACCGCCCTCCCCTCAGCACAAATATCCCTCAACCCCTTCCCCTCCCCTCTCCTCAATACACCTTTTTCACTTCCCTAATTTACCTGCACAATCTCTGGCTTATTGCTGGAGCACACAGAGAGCACCTTCAGCAGACGGCTGCACGTCCACAGCAGCTTCTCGTACGTGTACAGCTTCATCAGGCGTACCAGGTAGGCGGGGCCTCCATTGGCCAAAATGATCAGCTGAGGTGAACGCGTGCAAAGTATAAAGCGAAGGTGAAAGTTAAATGGCAACCCCACTGCAGTGAAAAATATCTGTACATGACCACACACACACATCACACACTTGCATGCACACACACACAGACACACACACATACACACACATACACACACACACACACACACACACACACACATACACACACCTTGCTGTCCTGATGCCCATAAGTTAGGATGTGCAGACAATCAGTGGCAATGGCCAGGAACTTTGGGTTATCCTTCACCAGCAGTGCCACCATCTTCTGCAGACCTCCTGGAGCAATGAGGGGGACAATCGGCACATCAAAGGACCCCCTTACCCCTTTCACAATGACAAACAAGGGGTCCACAAAACACACATTCCTATGGGATACGTGAGACACATACATGTATATGTACATGTTGAACTTTCATGCAGAGCAGCAAGCACATGGGGTATGCAGTATACTGTGTATTAAGTATACACATGTGACATTATAGACTATGTAACCACATCAGGAGTTTGGCCCTACAAATGTGACCTCACTTCCTTTCTCACTGATAAGAGATGGCGCATGGTTCATGTGAATACACTTAACACCAGGGGGGGGGGGGGGGGGGGGGGTGTTGCATGAATGCAAAATAAAATAAAATAATTTGTTCTGCAAACTCAGTACCTGAGTAAATGGTTACAAACAGTTTAGTACTCCATGCTGCAAGTGTATACAATAGGTTATGTGGTGCATTTATTATTATGGATTAGGACACAAAGAGATGAATAAGACCAAACAATGAATCTGATACACAAGGAAAACAAAAAGCAACAAAAACAAAAGCGACTAGATTTACCTGCTAGTCTGATGTCCATCTTGGCTGGCTCGTAGTGCATGAGGAGGTTGTGGAGTGTGGTGATGGCGTAGAAGAGCACCCCCTCCACCTGGGAGCCAAGGAGCCTCACCAGGTAAGGGATCCCCCCACAGTTGTAGATGGCAAGGAGACCTTGCCTGCAAGAGCAACAACGGCGCATAACGGATGAGTGCACAAGCACTCAAATGACCCACACACACACACCTTCACAATATCCCACACCCTCACATATCCCACACCTTCACTATCCACACCATCACATACCCCACACCCTCACATACCCCACACCTTCACATATCCCACACTATCACATACCCCACACCCACATACCCCACACCCTCACATACCCCACACCCTCACACACCCCACACCCTCACATATCCCACACCTTCACTCATACTCGTATTTCAAGGTCCCCTACCGATTAGGTAGGTACGATCCTCAGAAGATTTTGCCATCTTGTGAGTCCAGAAGCACAAATGACAATCAATCACACACACCCGTTGGTATCATTGTACCCTTCATTCCATACATGACCATGGGCCAACACAATGTGAATACAGAAGCCCACAAGCACAGCCGACCCCCACAGATGGCAGGGGGAAGTGATGCCACACCACATAATGCACCAACAGATGGCACCAATACTTGGAACAGGGCACCATATAAGATTTTTATTAATGGCCTTGATGGCATAGCTTACCACCCTATACAAGTGCATCTCCATACAACCACTATTCTGTAGCGCATAGCCCCAGGCCCAGTTGGACTGCTAGTATAAACTACCCCCCCAACGGTGCAAGACCTGAGGTTTCTTTGAACTTAAGCTTCTACCAACACAATAGAGACCTCAGATAACCATCGTTTTGAGACCTTCTGCTAACAATCTAATTAAAAGCGCTTAAGCCCCGTCCACACAAAGGGATCAAAACTGACAAAGCTTGCGCAAAAGCAAACCGCGCTTGGTCGACCCACAGATGTACCCGCCCCATACTACCGTAGCACTGTATTCGCACAAACGCATTGGAAGATGAGTTAATTAAGAGAGCGGTGCATGTGTATAAGAGACAGAGGAAAAATAATAATAAACATAGCGATTATTCCTCTTTATCTAGAGTGCGTATATTGTCTTCGGTCATGTTGCCTACATGCATCTCTACGTTTAAGTATATTCAAATCGTCCAAATGAATACGCAGTAACAACCCCCCCCCCCCCCCCCCCTGCATTCGAGGTCAACAATTAACGCGCACCTGTCGTTGGAGAGGTTGTGCACTGTGCCAGAGAGTGACTTCTGAAGCTCCGCGCTACTTGCGCTGGTGACGGCCTGGAATATGGCGTTGATGGCAGTAGGATTGAGGATCATGGCCTTGGCGCTAGGCTCCTTCTTGGAGAGCTCATGGAGAAGCTGTGCTGCCTGTCTGACCCCTGTCTCATCAGGTTCCAGCAGTAGCTTGATGAGGTCTGGAAGGACCTGGGCTGTGAGCTCAGTGGAACCCTTTTTATGACCAAAGGGGGGGGGGAGAGGGCCAAAGAAAAGGTAAGAGGAGCATTATAGTTGCCATGGCTAATTCCCCAGTGTATGAAATAAGCAAGGAACACACACACACACACACACACACACACACACACTTCCTCAAACACCTGCACAATGACAAACCGTACACACTCCACATTCCCCTCCCCAATCCAACACATCAGTGATCTGTTTAAAAAAAGAACCACCTACATGTAGACTCCCCTGAGTAGCACAGAGCAAGGCCCTTCTCCCATTCCCAACCACAATACCTGATAGGCAGCAAGGTTGGCCAGAGCCGAGGTAAGGAGCTGGGCAGGTTGGGCCATCCTCTGAAGGTTGGTCTGCTGCTGTCCAGGCATCACCTGGGCCTGGGTGGTGGGCGGAGCTTCTTCCCTCTCTTGGATGGTCTCTGGGAACATGGTGGCCCGAACCCTCTCCCCTCTGCTTTGTGCTGTACCTGTATTGTGTGTGTGTGTGTGATTGTGTGTGCGTGTGTATGTGTGTGTGTGCGTGTGCATGTGTGTGTGTGTGTGTGTGTGTGTGTGTGTGTGTGTGTGTGTGTGTTTAGTATGTAATTGCAATATCAATGCATTTTACAGGATGCTCTAATTACTACAGCAACAATGCACTAATGTACATGCTGCATTTTTCTCACATTGACGCCTTCTAAGGAATATACATGTAAGGATGGAGATATAGAGTGGTGTGAAGAGGTTTGTGTGAGCAGATGGATGAGATAATATGCATGGAGGTGGTTGGGGGGGGGGGGGGGGGGAGGGGGGGACAGGACAAGCCATGTATCTGAGCACTTACATCAAGGCTCCCCTCCCCCTCCTACCTCTGGCCTGTTGCTCTGGGTAATAATACCCTGCACCAGGTGCAGTAAGGTCACCATCTTCAAATTTCTCCAGATCATCTTCGGCCACGACAGAAGGCGCCTTGGTGGTAACACCAGAGGCCACACCCGACCCAATTGCGGAGTCCACCGGAGACATGTAGGCCCCACCCACCATCTTAGGGGTGGGGTTGTATGCTGTGTGATGAGAGTACCATAGACAAGATGAGGGGGAGGGGGAGAAGTGGCACTATAATGCTGCTACAAAAAATTAATAAGTTTGCTCCGTGTTTGTGAGGGATGGGGTGGGGGGGGGGGGGTACTGAATGGTAGTGAAAATTGCAGGATCACATGGAATACTATTAAAGGTGCAATGATACAATATCACAGGACTGCCAGGTATGTCCAAAATGATCTTCTTGGAACTAGTTTTTGGGGTGGGACAAAAAGCTGTATATCTTTTTCCCATCCCCTGAATAGCTCAGCCTCAACCAGTTGCCAGAGTGCAGGAGCCAAGGTGTCATAAAACATCTTGATTAGGCTACACCTGCAACTGTTGTCAAGGCAACCTCATCTCATAATCATGACAAGCAAATAGTTAGCAATAGCTTGTCACAGTAATAACTTTGTCACCTAAGAGGGTGAAGTGGCCATGAGGGTTAGCCACCTGCTACCTGCTACATGTATGTAATTCAACAAGCACTATTAGTAAATGAGTAAACAATCACCATAATCTGATTGGAGGATTACAATCATACACTAACATACACACACACACACACACACACACACACACATGTGCGCACACATACACACACACACACACACACACACGTGCGCACACATACACACACACACACACACACACACACACACACACACACACACACACACACACACACACACACAGACAGGTCTAAGGCATATCGCGTGCATGGGATTCCCCCCCATCCCCCACATTCATACACATGTAGTATTGCTTTGTATCTGTCCACATGCTACATGCTTGTCACAGGTGCTCAGGAGACATGCATCCCTACACACCTGAGGTGTAGACAGAGATGTCCATGCCCAGCTGCTGCTGGTACTGAGCTAGCTCTCTCTCCACTGCCCTCAGCTGGGACTCTATTTCATGCCTGTTAATGGGAGAAACAGGAAATGACAAGAATATAGCAGGTGGATGAGGAATACTGGGATAGGAGGGTTAAAATTAAAAAGCAAAGGGATCTCAGTGGGAAAGCAGATAAAGGAGTTTTAAAATTAATAGCAACACTGAAGTTGTTTTGAGGTGTGTGTGTGGGGTGGGGGGGTGGGGTAGGGAGTGGGTGGGCGCTCCAAGCTCCATGCTACCTAACCTTACCTGTGGTAAGGGCTATTCTGAAGGTTGTGCAAAAGCCTCTGCTTCTTATCAAACAGCCCTCGAATTGTGACCTCGAAGTCCTGCAGGGCACCAATGCTCATCAACACACAGCACGGACAGGTGATGGGTCCTCGCTCACCTGGTTGCCTTCGTAGGCGAAGTTCGAACTAGCAGAAGGCGGATAGGGGTAGTCTGTGTGTGTGTGTGTGTGTGTGTGTGTGTGTGTGTGTGTGTGTGTGTGTGTGTGTGTTAGTGTGTGTGTGTGCGTGCGTGTGTGCGTGTGTGTGCGCGCGCGTGCGTGTGGTGGCGCGTATGTTCGCGCAAGTGTGCGTACGTTTGAGTGCATGTGTGCACGTGTCGTTTGTACGTGTGCATGAAGACACGTGTGTGTGAGGACGGAGAAACGCATAACGACGACGGTAAAAGACGTGGTTAAAACGCGCGTAGTAGAAAGGGTCGCGCTCTTTGAAAACTTTCAACTATGTCGTGCGAAGCGTAAAGAGTCTCTTACATGATCTGTCCACCTCCATTCTTCTGAAAATCACCTGCAAAGCTGTAAAAGGCAGGAAAGACATGTAGCCAAAAATAGAAGCTCCCTCACCCCCCTCACCCCTTCCCTTGTGTTAGTTGCATGTAAGTACCAACGCGCGCTCATACACTGCATTAATTCCATATAGGCACCCTACCAAGGTAGCCAATCGTGGTCCTTCATTATACCATTGCCGTCGGCATTACTAAGGTGAGAGTCACCACTTCGACAGCGCTTCTACCCACCTTACAAAGCTAGCCGCTAAAAAAAGACTTACTCGATAAACTGATGCGTTCAAAGCTGATCGCTCACAACGGTAGAAGTAAAAAATACATATAAATATTAACACTTCTCTATCATATAGTAAAAGGCTTTTGGTTTAAGGGGTGGGGTCATACATTAATCTACTGCGCACGCCCCAATTTCAACCGGCCTATGTCCGGTCCCCAAATTAATACAGCCGCATAACTCTCACACAAAAAAAGAAGGAACGACTTATAATTTGCCCTCAACAGCGCTGTACTCTTCAGTTCCACGGCTCATCATTGAATTAATCATGGTCAGTGAGCCCACGCTACTCACCCTACTGCCCTCCCTCAGGTACGTGTATTCACATGCAGGCCGTGTATGTTGCAGGGCATGAATTTGAAGTACCTATTTTGTATACTTTTTGTTAGGGAAATTATATAAATCAGCTATACAATATACTGCACTACTATATTAGTGCATGACATGAGATAGGTGAAAGAAGGTGCAGTTTGAGGTAGTTAACCATGACACCAGGGAAGACATAACAAATTGTTAGAGTAAACAGCTTCTAGACGCAACAATTAATAGTATTTTTTCCAAATATGGATGGTTCCGCCCACCATTTATTAGTCTACTTGTGCACGTGAGAGCAAAGCGTTGCCTAGGAAAGCCATGGCATGTTTTTCAAGTTTCAAATTGATATCATGCTTATACGCTCTTTCCGACTATACGCACTGGAAATCGTTGGAGTTACAAAGGTTTTAATTGCATCAACTTTTATATCACGTAGAATCCGTTTTTCGCGGCCGCGATCCCGATATTGCAAATATGGGTATTCGTTTGTCACGTTAGGTGCAAATATACCTACCCGCTCATTGTTGGTTATAAATCGGATCGTACAAACATTTCATCATCTGCTGCACCTTGTAAACCACAAGATCTCCATCTATCTCCACCTCTCTCTCTCTCTCTCTCTCTCTCTCTCTCTCTCTCTCTCTCTCTCTCTCTCTCTCTCTCTCTCTCTCTCTCTCTCTCTCTCTCTCTCTCTCTCTCTCTCTCTCTCTCTCTCTCTCTCTCTCTCTCTCTCTCTCTCTCTCTCTCTCTCTCTCTCTCTCTCTCTCTCTCTCTCTCCTTCCCTCCCTCCCTCCCTCCCTCCTCTTTCTCTCAGTAGCTCAATCTCTCGTTCAGTGGTAGTGTAATTAAAAACTGTTCATAATAAAGTCATCCAGTTTAAGATTTGGGTTGCTGCATTTCTGAAAGTGCTTTGGAAGCATGGATGACAACATCAAACAGGACTCCCTATAGATGACATATGGTAGTGAGTGGTAGTAAGAAGTTAGCAATGACATCAATATGACACCTACTTGGTTAGTGACTGCTCTCACAAATCCTTCATTTGCTGTTAGTGTTGTAGCCCTCATGGAGTCTCCTGTACCAAACACGACCTGCAGGTAAACAAATAAAAACTACAGTAAGGGCCTCGGCACATGGTGTTGCTGAGTAAATGCATGTACTGGAGACACTAATTGTTCACATGAACAATATACATATAAGCTCTTGTAAGGACATGCACTCTTCATACTGATCAGCAGCACTCTTTATACCCATTGATTCATAGAATGCACTTAAAAATAAACAGTAGGATCATCAGCAGGATTAACACATATGTACAAGTAACAACAGGTATATACCCTGTTTACATTTGTAAATGGAAGGTGCAAAATGGAACTCATACTCAACATTGGCAACCATTTGTTAGTACTTTAAGGTTTACGCTGCATGTTAAAGGAAACATTTACACCTACATGCTGGGCTTCTTCAATTGAGAATTCAATTCACTACACGTACATCATTTTTTTGCCAGCCATATGCAAATACGTCTAGATGCATTGCGAACTATCGCCCATGCAAGGCTTCTGAGAGCTACACATTTTCTTGCTAACTAATTTGACTGGGTTCTTAAAAATTTATACACAATGCATGTTATGGAGCTTGCAATGTGCTGTGATAAAGAACACTATTAAATAGCAGTGCCGTATGCTGCACATATAACCCATCGAGGCTGTATGCTGCTGTGATATTGCTTGCTTTTGATCGATCTTTGATTTTCCCAGTGCACCGGAGTTTCAACGCCCTCTCCGATGGACTGTCTGCCACCACCTCCACTGTCCGCAGCAAGTTACTAGATGGAGACAGAACCAGTGAATGCATAAGCCTTGACATGGTGGCTCCACACTGCCTTAAACAACCCTTCCCACACGTACACGACACATTTACTCCATGTACCTTCTCCCTCACTCTCTTGCCGACCCATGGCACATTCACCTTCCCCTTTATGCCCATTTTACATGTACATGAAATTCCCCAGTGAGCTTGCATCAACAGTGTCACGTCGAGATTGTTGCTAAGTACGTAACACATGAATTTTGAAAACCTATATGCTTGTGAATATAAATGCATGCATAAATAAGGTTTGTTACTTAAGTCACAATACCATCTCCAGTTTATGATTCTGATAGGATGGTTGAAATAGCAACAGAAATATGAAATGAAGTATAATGCAATTCAAAACCGACAACAAGCTGAGTTCACTACACTAAACACGTGCTGCCTTGTTTAGATTTAAATCTACATAAAGCAACAATTAGGCTCTGTGATATATCTGAGCAATGATTGGTCTCTAACATATACGGCATAACCTGCTAGCTTAAATAATAGTGTGAATCCTTGTGTTTCATTGGAAGTTGTAAATGGTATAATATAAAGCTTCAGTTTCACTTTCAAGCATTGTGTGCCTTGAGGCCAACAATATTTTGCACTCCAGCAAGCCTTTAACAATGGCTTCTGTGACATCAAAAGAATGACTTAGCGTTTTCTGAGGAACTTCTTGTATACCAGGGGTAAGCACCAGTTTCAAGAACTGCCTGTTGGCATAACACAAATTGCACAAGGCCTGGCTCGCAAGGGTGCTTGCTATGCTAAGCCTCCTGGATGGATGATTAGAAGCTAGGAAACAAAGGTAGTGAACAAGAGGACAAATTGAACATACTTATAATACCACACCGGTCTACTCCATTTGTCCATTTGAGTCACAAATCTCGTTTTACACAACTGCATTACAATACCATATTACCATCACCTTTCTGGTAGAGAAATTTTTATCACTTGTAAATACTGCATAAAAGTTTCAAGAACTGTCATCTGCCTGCTCGTATCGCAGTCTGTTCCCATCTCCTCAAGCATCTTGCTCCATCACCACTTGCTCGAAGGTTTTCACTTCCAATGACACATGGACACACACATGAAGTGAAATAACTTGCAAATAAAATCTCTATCATGAGCTTTGTGTAAGTTTGGAGCACAATGCAATTCTTTGCCACAGAATGGTAGATGCTCCATGAAGGAAAAACTATACACATGCAGCGTATATGTTCCACAGTCTAGATATTCCATTGATTTTATAGTGTTCTTATCAGTGTACAAATCAGCTACGTTAAGGTTTTTAAAGCTTACATTAAATCATTACAAGTAACAGAGATTACTTAAGTCACACTACCACCATCAATCTATGGTTTTCCCATACATGAATAAGCAAAATACCAAACTATAGCACTGCTACAACTGGTATTAGTGTACATGTAACACCATTTAGTAACACAAAAAGCACGCAGGGTGAGTTTATTTACTGGAATACTAGCCATTGGGCTGACACTTAAATGTCTATGCATACCTATGCCTATGGTTGGGTCAAGTGTCCCAACTTGTCTTTCCCCTCAAACATAGCTTTAAAATCCCACTGATACTGTATACAAGTAAGCTTAAATCAGCTGTTGTAAACGCGATGTGTAAGTTTAAATGGCGTCATCAATGCGCGTCTGTGGACAGTTCTGCCTCACCCCTCTGTGAATTATGGCTACTCCTTAGACCCTAGACTACACCAAGGGATAAACACTAGTGGCATACTTATCACTGAACAAAGGGAAAATAGCTATCTGCTTAGACGAAACTGTGGCAGCACCGTGAGAACCTTTAAAAACAACAGAAGTCATGGGCATACATTTTCCCTTTCCTTTGTGACTATTGAATTTTAACCTCCTGGTGCAATGTGAATACAGTAGGCTGCATGAAAAAAAAAAATCAGCAATGACCTTGGTTGGAGGTGCATTCCCCTGCTTCGGGGGCCTGGAGTGACCTAGTCTCAAACATCTTCTCCAAACTTGCTTTTCCCCTCTCAATTCAGGCTAACTCCTCTAAGGCGGACACCTTTATGACCTGCCTCCAGTGTCCTGATTATCGAGATGTCAGTATTTCAGGGGTCCGTAATGTATGTAAGTCAATATTTAGGGGATTCAAATGTGCCCAGTATACGGTAATGTCATCATTTTGGGATTTCACTTTACACCCACCACCATTGATATCATCTACAGCAGGCTCAACTGGTGCCTTGTCATCTCAATTGCTAGAGCATTCCTTGCACGAGCAGGTCCCAATGCCAATTTTCAGAGTTCCATTTAACTTGCTGACCAATTTCTTATCTTAGTTTATTCACTTTCCACTGTTGTATTATTTTTTTAAGCTTATTACCTTTAAATTAAATTCATGCACTGAAGAGGGAATTATGTGTTTGGGTGCAAATAGCTAACTAAAACTAGTAGCTATGTGAGTCATCAGAAGCGTTTTGCAGGTCAGAATGCTACGAATAATATGATCCATAGTTTTCTGCATCATCGCTATTATCGCCTGAAGAATTATCGATGTCTTCTCCATCCATTTCATCATCTGCTCATTTGTTGCTTTTTCGCATAAGAAATGCTCTCCAGCACTATGGATTATTTTTTCCACACATGCCTTGGACAAGACACGCGTCCTCGCTGTATGGCTTCTGCCCCTTCATTCTAATCCTTTGACCACTACCTGATTCCATCACCTTATGCTTGTTGATTTTATTTGGCACAGAGCTGTGAAATAGGGGGTTTGAGATAATATAATGAATAGAGATAATGTATGGTGCAATTGATAGTTCATGGCCCCCCCCCCCCCCCCCCCCCCACTTTTTTGGCAGTGAAATAGCAGTGACGTTATAGATATTTATGGTAAGTCCTATCATTATATCCAGTTATAACTATCATCCTACAGTTTATAACGCCAGAAAGTATTGAATATTAACTGGTTGCTGTTAACCAACCATTGTGCACATCTGACCATCCACTGGCTCAAAATTGGAAGTACACCTGGACTACTACAAATACAAGCTCACTGGAGTAAAAGGGCCACAGGACATCATGTAGGTATGATGTCACAGCCATCAAGAAATGAGACAAAATGCAATGTGTAATATAAGGTCTCAATGATAGGAATATATGCAATTTTTTTTTTGCAACTAAGCATTATTGAAATTACCACAACTGAAATTTTGGTAACCACCATATGAATTTTCTCACTGGCGTACAATACCACGGTAAAATAATTAAAAATTGAACCCATCTCTCATGACTCGCCCCCTTCTTAATCCAATAAATGATTAAGGTACAAGGTTCAACCATTGGTAAGGACTGATGTGCTCAGCAATGTGTGTAAGGGTAAAAGGGAGAGGGATACAAGGGATAGTTCAGCACAAAACGTCACTTCATCCCCTCGTATCTCACCAACTCCTTTGTCCTTTGGCTCCAACCATGCTCTCAGTCACAAAACGCTCAGTTTCATTGCCCACTTATTACAATGCAATGACCACTTTCAACCCAAAATAGCGGCATCCACACCAAAACCACAGGCAGACATGTTGGTACTGCACGTCTGAACTGCACTGCACGCTACTCAGAACTGTAGGCAGCAAAGATGCACCTGTACATGTAGCCTGTTACTCAAGTGACACATATTCATCATGGAGCAGAGCTATGAGGTATCCAAGTGGTTGGAGGCTATGAATGCTGCAAACACACACACACACACACACACACACACACACACACAGCAACCCATACAACCATACAAATCGACACGCACATGCTCCTGCATGGTTTCCTCCACACACACAAGCACATACACACACACACAGAGTAACAATAAAAATTGACAGACACATGCACTCATGCATGGTTAATGCACTAATTTAAAAAGAGGTTGAAATCCCTTGGTAGTGGTGGTAAGGTAAGGTCAACCACATCAAACCATTCCCACATTGAAAATTGTTATTCTTATTGCATACACATGTACTTGCTGATCATCCGCACCATCATGCACAGTGTGTGACTTGAAACATGGCACTGGGCTGTGTGATAGTACGGCTAAGGAATCTCTCACTCACGTTTGCCCTACCATGCCACGAAATGGGACCTGATGAGATATTTTCCAGTATGAACATCAACGTTGATGCGTGCAATCGAAATTACTGATTTCCAGTGTGCCCCTACAGTGTTGCATGTATCTTTTACAATATTGTTACAATATTGCATAATTTGACAGTGAAGTAATGACACAATAGGAGCAATGATACATACTGCCAAAGACTTGTATAGTTTACAGGGTACAGATCATTAGAAATAAGCCAAGATCTCAATATGTCAAGATTGGGAAGAAGTTCTGGCAAATAGTGTTGTTAGATGGTAATTTTTGTTACTACATGTACGTATGGCAATAAAACGTAATAATCTTTCAGAAGTCATACATGCATGTATCTATTCCTTAAATTCATTTAGCCCTCATTAGCCCTGAACTCTTTGTTATCAGGGCGCCTATGGATGTGTTCTAAACAATTGCTACTAATTTTACATTGTTTGGGGAGAATGAAGGGACTAAGGTCACTGACAACTGCAATAGTACTTTTGCATTGCCATATAAATTTCACTACCAACTGGAGGTTAACATTGTAATGACATGCTCAGTAAAATGAAAAGTGTAATTACATGTATGTCAATGGTATTGAATTGCCTTTGCAGTACCTTCGTGATCAGACATTGTTTCATGATTGCCATCTAAAGGCACTTACATACTGAGAGACACAAAGAACCTACTTTAAAAAGCTGGATCAGTGAAGCAACAATAGATAGATACAACTTGCCACCCTGTCTGTACACCATTAATTTACACATCAACCTCGCCATATCCTGACAGATTTCAAGCAATCAAATATCCAACCTTCCAATCTCCTTCTCCCTGGGGCCACCAACTGTCCCCAGTATAGATGTAAAGCTTTCAAATGCTGTTCTGCACACAATGAGCTTCCGTCCTGAAGGAACCGATCACAGAAAGTGTCACAGGATTACGAAAACACAGCAGTAGAGGAGCACAAGGGAATCAAATAGTCAGAACACAATATTGCAACAAGGGGCTAAATAAAGTACGAATAATACAATCTACATGTTACATGCACACACACACACACACACACACACACACACACACACACACACACACACACACACACTCTTGTACCTGTGGTCAGAGCTTCAAGCTGTGGCAAAAGGGGTGTGGCTCTCTCCTCTGCAGCCTGCTGCTCAAGAATTGGGCTCTGAAACATGTCAGAGTGCATGATACATCATGTTACATCACGTGGTGGTGCCAATATGCATGCATGCCTCTATAACCTTCAGGCAGTATGAAGGGGAATAAGGCAGTAGTCTACGTCCACAGAGCTAAATATTTTAATAGCCATTAAGTTTATCTCCAGTTTGCACTATGGTGTACAGTAACTATTTATTGCCACGGTATTACTTTGACCTTTCATTCCTCTGAACATCCCAGCAACTAAAGCACAGTGGTTATATGGAACTGATATGACTTCTAAAAAATGATCATTTTAAAATTGCTGTACACGGCAGTGAATTAACATGTACGGCAAAATAACAGTGTGGAGGATCTAATGATGACGGGGGATGAAATAAAATAAAGGCTTACAGTTAATGAGATCACAATGCCATATGCAAACATGGCTACATGCCCGTGGTAACCCCTTTGGTGAAGCACAACCTTGTCTCCACTGCACACACACACACACACACACACACGCACACACACACACAAAGCAGACACCTATATGATGTACACAAGCCCACACCCACCCACATTGACACACACACACACACACACACACACACACACACACACACACACACCTCATACTTGTACTGAGCACCTCCACGAATCATCAGTGACGACCAGGCCACCAAAGTGGAGACATCCAAGTTGATGATCTCACTGCATAGCGCAGCATAAATGTACATGTACAGAGGTGTGCAAAAACCACATGGAGGGTCATTCCAAACAGCAATGTACAAGTCATAGCATACGCACTTTGAACCCTACAGGCATTGATTACTGGACAGTGTTTGAGTATGTCCCTCCCCTGCCCCGCCCCCCAATCTCATGTTCCTCCTACTCTTCCCTCACCCACATACCAGTTTTCACACAGTGATTTCTTCATAGGGGTGTGGCTTAAGGTGGCTGCCACTTCTTCATAGCTTGGGGCCTCAGCAGCAGAGTCATCCGAGAACACAGGGCCGCACACGGCCACTCCAAGTGCACAGAGCTCACCTGTGTGAGGGCAGAGACTGGGGGTATACAGTGGACAGTGTGGAGATGAGAGGGAGTATGAGGACCTGATGAGGGGACAGTGAGGCAGGAGTGATCAGGGAAGGGGTGAGATTAAAAAAAGAGAGGACAGCGAGGACGAATATGAGGTGATGAGGGAGATGTGAGAAGTGTGAATGATGAGGGTACAGTGGGGATAGTGTGAGAGTGACAAGAGGGCATCCCTGTGCAGAGATGTAGCATGCATTATATGAGTAGTCCTGCGAATTTTATTACATTCATAACGGGGTTTTTCATAAAAGGAAGTGTCGAAGGAACCTGAAGTTTTTGGGGATAGCGAAATTCATGCATTAGAAATGTATATGATCACTGGTTAAACGTAGTGCAGCATAAGAACCGATTCAATCTTTCTAAATGATGAGCACTTTAATTACTCGTTACATATCTAGTGACCAATTAATTCATGTACAATCGATCAGTGATTCACTTGCACTGACCTGTTTATAATAAATTTATTCTAAATATACACAAGCACATCCAAAAAAAAAGTTAAGTGGAGTGGGAAAAGCCATCCTGTGAAAGCCAGACTTGCCAGACCTACATGTATTCCTACGTCCCTGATGTGCCATTCCTGGATAAATTAACATACACAGTGTGCCACCATTAATACCCGCTATGGATTCTGTGATGCCGTCAAAGAATGCAAAGATGATCTGGGGAGCTTCATATCTGCAGTGGTTCTGATTGCCAGCCTCAACAAAATCCTGTGCCAGTACAGTCACAGGTCTGTCAGATCCTTGGTCACCACCTGCATTAAAGTTAAAAAATAAATAAAAAAAACCCCCCACTAATAACAGGTTCGTCCTTCGGCACAGTGTAACAATACTCAACACATGTGCATGCACATAATGTTGCTTTCCAATTTAGTAACACGCACAGACCTGAAAATAAGTACTACATACACATACACAGTTCACAACTGCATGTAACAGCAATAACCTGAGGAAAAATCAATGCTATTATAACAATAAATAAATGTAAAGTAGCCATTGATCAAAAGGACCTTGCAAAATTAAATATTGTACATAAGGTTTTTAAAACATCCGCAATGCTCTGATTATTTATGTGTTTTTGCAACAATTAACCTGTCTACCATCAGTAATCAAACAGTTCATACATGCCATGCACACATGCACCCATACATCCATTCACACATATCCACCTGCACACATCCACCCATACACACATCCATACCCACACTCATCCACCCACCTAGCCAACAGAGGTGCAAAGCACTCCTCTTGCGCGCAAAAACCTTCACCCAACAGCTGCCCTCACCAGCAACGACATCCACCAGCACACTACCATCACCACATCCATCACTACCACACCCACCACGACGAGTGTACCAGAAGTTCTGCAGGACGGCAGACACGCCTGGGGCGTGGTCACAAGCAAGAAGCAAAGCCTCAAGGTGAGGAAGGTTACTGCTCAAGACATGCTGTTCCTTGACTTCTGACGGACACGAGGTCACCTGGAGAACATAAAGAGTTAACACTGGTCCACCCCCCCCCCCCACCCACAACCCCTTCCTCCAGAAGTGAAATGACTATGCTATGGAATGCTATGACCAACTAGTCTTGTCCCCATACCAAAATAATGCAATGTTCATTGCATAATCTATAAACATGTTTGTATATACATACGTACAGGGTCCGGGAACGAGACTACTGACCAACGGCACAGATAGGGTACATGTTAGGTAGTGATCACCAGGTGCGATAACGTTTGCAGCGTTTGTCATCTCCCCACCCCCCACCCCTGTTGATGCTAAAGGGCAAAGTTACTGTTACTTTACCTACTGTAGGACTGCATGTTGTGCTAATAAAGGAGCCTATAGAGGGGAGGAGTTGCCTGTCATCCCAGGAAGGCTCACACATAGACTGACTCACTTGCAGCCATGTATTTTGGTGTTCTAACTATTAGTTAACAAGGGCATTCGGCCTGGGTACCCGGCTGATCAAGTGATCAGACCAGCGATGACTATCAAAGCACAATTATTGCATCATTATTGCATGATTTATTATTAATTGTTAACGACCTTTAAAAATAAGGACAAAGATATACGCCTATTTAGCTCTCCATCGGATGTAATTAGGAAGTACAGGGTAGTCAACCAGAGGCCACATCTGCCCACCAATGATATCCAGGGGTGCCAAAGGCACCACTATGCCATGTTTGATTTAGTTATCATTAGCCTGGGGACCCCAATGCATGGCCCATGTTAACTAATACGCAATGACAGTCAACCTATGTCTGAATTGAATCTTCCCGGGATGACACTGCAACCACTAATTGTTTTAACCTAGCATAGAATGCTTTGTGACGAAATTACCTGACCGTACATGCACCATAAAAGCCCACTACTTACACGATTGTAAGGAAATGTAAGTTGGCACCAGCCACATCCTGCCAAATGTGTGCCCCCCCCCCCCCCCCCCCCCCCCCCCCCCACTCCTTACCTTATACCATAGTTATACCATAGATTGGTCATATAGGTAGCCATATAGGCCATATAGGTAGCCATATAGGCCATATAGGTAGCCATATAGGCCATATAGGCCATATAGGTAGCCATATAGGCCATATAGGTAGCCATATAGGCCATATAGGTAGCCATATAGGCCATATAGGTAGCCATATAGGCCATATAGGTAGCCATATAGGCCATATAGGTAGCCATATAGGCCATATAGGTAGCCATATAGGCCATATAGGTAGCCATATAGGCCATATAGGTAGCCATATAGGCCATATAGGTAGCCATATAGGCCATATAGGTAGCCATATAGACCATATAGGTAGCCATATAGGCCATATAGGTAGCCATATAGGCCATATAGGTAGCCATATAGGCCATATAGGTAGCCATATAGGCCATATAGGTAGCCATATAGGCCATATAGGTAGCCATTTAGGCCATATAGGTAGCCATGTAGGTAGCCATAGAGGCCATATAGTAGCCAGTAGGCCTCTTTATATACTGCTCGAGTGCATATACATTGTGAAATGCTATATGCGCATAGTGAGGCTTCCCCCCAGCTACCACAGCCTGCACTAACTTAAAGGTTAGGAACTAACTTTGACAAGTGTGGCTTCCAAGAACACTTTTTCTGCGGCTATTTTCTTCTCCACCTTTTGAATTCCTACAATCTTCTTCGCGTATGTATCAATCTTATGTGCAAGCTTTAGAGCGAGTTCTAACTTTTGTTCAACGACGTGGCTGAGGCTGAATTCACGATTGCCAATTAATGCCATACGCGTCACGTGATCCGACTAGCTTTCACCTAGTAAGTCTGGGGACCAGAATTGGCTCGTATATTTTAGATCTTCGGCTTCGGTGTCGTGCAAATAACACACACATACGAAATAGAATGCATACATCGCACATCATGGGTAGCTTGTCTTAAATTAAGATGGTCGATATCTATTACATGCGCAATAATTCTGTAATGAATCAATATAAATTCTGGTTATCCACGGTTCTACGGTTTTAATTTCCCTAAAATACACCTCACTGCCGAATAAATTACCGCTGACGTCACTAATTAATTAATGGACTATTTATTTTTGACAACGCATACGTCGTTATAGAAACGCCACGAAGAAATACAGCAAGTACAAAATGAATGAAAAATGAATGCCTATCTATGAAGTACCTTCGCCAATTACGGTGCAGTGGTTCAGCGCTCACAAGTAACCGGAAATTGATTCTCCAAAACGACTACGTGTGTCTCATTAGCAACTTCCACTATATTTCACTGTATAGAAATGCCTTACAAAAGCTCCATCGTTTAATACAACAAAATGAAACGCGTGATAATTTACTTCTTAACAAACTTTAAAAGGATGAGCAGTAGGAGCTATGATAGTGAAGTTATACAATTTTAAAAGTTGACCCCTTTATTCATGTTGGCGTCAGCGGTGAAAGGCAGGGCTGCCAAAGGCCAGTCGGCCTAACAGGCCGGAGATCTGGCCAGACCCCTAGCCTGTCAGGCCAGACCATGCCCCCTCCATGTACCAATACGTGCATGCAGTATATGACTATCATATTTCTATACACGTACAAACCAATTCAAGCTCACTTCTTGTTCAGAATTCAACTATTAAGGTGCAACAGTAAAATAGTAACATGCACCGTGTAGTACTAGCAGTATGTTTATAAGCCTCTGGTGTAACCTATACAATACGTTGTTGTGCAATAATCATAAATCATACTGAAATTCTATTCATTGTTATAAGCAATACATGTAATATATATGAACACATTAACTACAAAGTTATGTTAAGGAACTACATGTATCACCCTCCTGGATGATATATCCACCCCTTAAGAGGAGGGACCGAGCATTGGCAGCAGTCATACAAGTTGGAGACCACCTTGAACTTGGGGGTGTTGGTCCTTGTGGCAAGGTGTGAAGCAAGTCTTGAGAAAGCTTGGACAGCTTTCCTGCCCCAAGCTCCATATGACTCCATCACAAGGGGAACGCATGTCCATCCCAGCTCAGAACACTTAGCATCATTGGCCGAGTGCTTTCTTAGCTCTGCGGCAACTGCTGCTGACCCTGCTGTGAGACCCGCTTCAGAGAGAAGGAATGGGTTTAGCGAAGAAGTCACAGAAAGGTCAAAGGCAGCAGGCTTGCCACAGAGCCAATTCGAAGCTAAGATGTTAGCAGGACGAGTGTGCAGGAGGTCACGTCCAAGTCCACTGCCAGCTTCTGATGCAGGCACGATGGCAGGTTTGAAGCACTACATCCCTGAGCTTATTGTGCCTGGATACAGCATCACCACCTCGCTTACATGTCAAGGCATGGTGTCCTAGGGGATCCAAAGGGTGTTCTGGGCACAAAGCACAGGGAGATGAGCCAGGTGAGGTGTCTAGCCCTAGCCACCACTTGATGGCCATTTGGTGTTCATTGGGGTCTAGGCTTAGTCCCAGGCCTGGAGATGGGACAGCAGAGATCCATGCTGAGGCATGGGGCGAAGACACTGACAGGAGATGAGCCTTGTCAGCAGTAGAGCTCTCTGTAAGAAGAAAGTTAAATTGAGTAGACTCTAATGTGGCTGACAAAGTGTTATGTCGACAAGGAGTAGTGACCAGACTGTCGATGTCAACTGCACTCTCAGGGGGTACAGACATGTTGTACAAATTGACCGCCTCAACCAGGAAATTATCTGAAGGTGAGGAGAGGCCTGCAGTACTGATGGATGCAATAAATGCTGCAGTAAAGTGGTGTGCTAATGAGAGGAGCCCCAGGCCACCTCTGCTTAAACTCAACTGGGCGAGTGGACCGTGCAACGTGGACCAATTTTGTAAATCCACCACACATGCATAGCAATCTGAGGATCACATGAGCCAAGCTTCTCCAATGAAGATAGCATTATGGAAGCAGCAGCACATTTGGAGGCAATAAAGGATGAGCAAAAGGCCACATCTCCTATGGGTGCTCCAAGGATGGTAAGGTTGGGTGTGCAAGATTTGTTCATCTCTGAAGGAAATAAGCTCAGGTCACCTTGACTGAAAAGCTCACATTTTGGTGGATTTAAATGAAGCCCCAGTGGGGGGAAATGTAGGGCACATTGATCAAGGAGGGACTGGCGAGACACTAAGTTAAAGGCATATTTCATATCCACCTTCATGCATACAAAACCAGGATCATGCCAATGGACATCAAGAAAACGTCTCAGGCCATGGATAACTTTCTCACATCCCTGGGGGAGAGCAACGTCGAACTGGAAAGGCTGTAAGAAAGCAAAAGTATCCTCTTTAAATAAACCACAAAGACATTTGCTAGTGAGTCAGCGAATTGATTCACCCACCGCAATGGGTCTAATGTCCTGTGCGCCTTTCCTTAAAAAGCAACTAGGCTACCCCCTGCCATGTACTGAGAAATTGCAGCTGGAGCTTGTCCTGAGGCCAGGATGTTGATTACACCTCGAAGGAGGGAGCAAATGGAAGTAGGAACTGGAACTTCAGCCACATCAAGGAGGTGTCAGATGAGCAAGCCTGTGGGGCCAGCTGCACAAGCCTTGGGGAAGGACCAAAGGACAGAGAGCACATTGAAGTCTGGTGGTAAGGTTTGAGAGGACATTGGAAGTGGCTGATGAGCAGGAGGAACTGGGGGAGGACTCTTGGGATGTTTAGCTGATAGCTTTGTCCATGTGTCCTCAGTATTGGGAGCTAGGCCTGAAGAGCTAGGTAAGGATCTGGCAAGCCTTTCCAAGAAGGCCATCCTTGGCAAGAGAAATTGCTTCAGCAATCCTCTTTTCATTTGCATCAGGAGATGAAGACCAAAGGCCATGATGTGACACATGCTGTTTGATACAAGCCCAGAGGGAAGCAAACTGACCACACTCCCAGGCCTCACACAGCAGTTTGATGTCGGTACGACCATGGTGTGGGGCAGAGGGGACGACACATTAGGTAGCATATAAAGTTTGAGCCATGACTCAACCGTATTGTTGTATAGACCCATTGCGGTGGGTGAATCACTTCACCGACTCATAAGCAAATGTCTTTGTGGTTTAATTAAAGAGGATGCTTCTGCTTTCTTACAGCCTTTCCAGTTCGGCGTTGCTCTCCCCCAAGGATGTGAGAAAGTTATCCATGGCCTGAGACGTTGTCTTGATGTCCATTGGCATGATCCTGGTTTTGTATGCATGAAGGTGGATATGAAAAATGCCTCATACTGATGTGAATATATATGAAAAGTAACAGATCGGTTATTATTTATAATAGATTGAGCAAATGGTACATCTATAGTGCTCATTGACTTATTTATTTCGTCGAAGCATCCTTTCATTTTATATACTTTACTGAGGAGAACTGATGCCTCCAGCCGTTGGGGAAGTAGGCGCCATATGCATCGCTGACGCTGCAGGACGCTCCTGGATCAACTTGGCTTTTGAAAACACACTCTCTGAAGGGGCGGATGATGCAGGAATAGCCAGATACTTTCGAGAAAGCTTTGCCGGCAATAGTATTGAGAATTTAAATTGCATTTCCCACATTCCAAAGGATCTAAAGAGGCCATACTGATGACATCTACTGATCATGATCTGCTCTCCCGAAGTCAAAGCCAAGCATCATATTCCTCCTAAACTGCGTTGGCAGTGTTGCAAAGACTGCTGCTACACACATACATTGTTGTTCAGCATTCACGGAGATGAGTGACATGCTTCGTTGATCCGACATCGTAACGTTACAAAAATGATTTAAAACCCCGCTCTTTAACTGCCACGCCCCCTTCGTACGTCCGCCCCTGGAAAGGTCCATTGCGTAATACGATCGTGCATGTTCCTTTAGCTATATATTTGCGCTACAGTATACTAAATATTTATGGACCGGTGATGGCATGCATATAGAAATAATCTTCATTTGCTCCTCCAATGATCTCCATCATCTGATTCCTTATAATTCTTGGTCTATGGTCCATTTGCCCTAACGTCGTTAATCGGCGATACAAGCCCTTCAGGTGTATTTATGGTGCACAATTCTTCATCTCAATCCAGGGCTGTTGCTGGCCTGGTTCGGTGAACACATCACTGACAATGTTTAGCAAGACGGTACAAAGAGAGTAGCTAATTCAATCATGTTATTCTGCTCTTATATTTTACTCCACATAGTGCCCAGATTTGCAGACTGCCAGGCCCAGCATTAGTGTTCATTGGGCCCATTTCCAACCCCTTTATTCTAATAGGCAACCAGTTATTATCTATGTCCCAATTGTTCCTTGTCCGCCTGGACGATTCTATGGCTAAATAAAGGTCACTAAGCAACATGTTGCCTATTAGTCTGGGGACCCTAGCATGATGTAGGGTCTGGAACCACGCGTATACCAAACTGGTTCTGATTACTTTTTGTTATTTGTGTACGTTTATATGATATTCATGATCCGCAAAACCACTCTTACGTGAATCTAATCAACAAGGGCCAAAATGATTGATGTTGATTAGATTCACGTGAGTGTCGTTTTGCGGATCATGAATATCATATAAACGTACACAAATAACAAAAAGTAGTTTGGTATACGCGTGGTTCCAGACCCTACATCATGCTAGGGTCCCCAGACTTGTTGCCTATAGAGTATGAACACATCACGTAAGTTTTAAATCAGTTAACAATGAAGGCATGCTTAATCAACTTTACACTGTCATGATTGCTTCTAAACAATCTGTGATATAGATACAGCTGTTAGCAAGGTATAAATCATCTGAAGTGATGGTGGCTTTGAAAAAGCCGGTTTAAAGATAATACTGATAGCTGAAACGACAATTTATGCCCTTTCTCCACGGATGCGGCGGGCTAGCTGGATGTCCTTGGGCATAATGGTGACGCGCTTGGCGTGTATGGCACACAGGTTGGTGTCCTCGAACAGACCGACCAGATATGCCTCGCTGGCCTCCTGAAGGGCCGCCACGGCAGAGCTTTGAAAGCGAAGGTCTGTCTTGAAGTCCTGGGCTATCTCACGCACCAGTCGTTGGAAGGGTAGCTTTCGGATCAACAGCTCGGTTGATTTTTGGTAGCGACGAATCTCACGAAGAGCCACAGTACCAGGCTTGTAGCGGTGAGGCTTCTTCACCCCTCCGGTTGCTGGAGCACTCTTTCGGGCAGCTTTGGTAGCCAGCTGCTTTCTTGGAGCCTTTCCTCCCGTAGACTTGCGAGCAGTTTGCTTGGTTCGAGCCATCTTTTGCTTTCTTCGATTGAACGATGAAACACTACACTTGCGAGGTGGGTTTTATACAATGTTGTGCCCGCCAAAATATCTACGCAAGCGGTGATTGGTCAGGTATTACAACGATTTCATTGGTCGAGCAACTTATCGTCTTCGCATAATATTACACGGTCGAAATTTAACCCCGCCGGAACTACCAAGGTGCAGAAATGTACGGAGGTATCGTTATCACCGTCGTTTTAGTGTTCCACTAGTGCGTAACGCGAGGAGCTCCTAATGGCAGCGTAGCCCAAAACGCGAAGGTCGGATTACGCCGCACTAATGGTAACTGAACACTAGCTATAATTGTACTACATACCCCCTCCCCCTCCCCCCCCCCCCGTGCAGCCCATGTAGACGGATTAATTTTCATAAAGGTATAGTTACTGTATTAGCCCCTACGGCCCACGGATTTTGAGGAGCATTTTGTTTGGCTACGAGGTGTACTACCCAAAGCTCGATTGGAGTGAACTGTGAATACGTAAATTATTCTAAATATAGCTCCATCAACACATCGGCGTATCAACACCTGTACGCGCGTTCGGTTCAGCAGTAGTGTGTACGAACCATGTCCTCGGGGGTTCTGTCCTTTCTCAGACACGCTCTGCTCAAGCATCGAACATTTACTGGACCTGTGCAAGGCAGTTTTCATGGGTGTGACGTATGCTCTGCGGCAATACAGGTAAAATCAGCGGGGTATGCTATGATTTAGCAGACATGGTCGGGAAAAGGATTAATTTTACGTGTAGAGGGGGGAGGGGGGGGGGGGTTGTTGGCAGCCTCGATCCTCACTAGCTATGGGTTAAGCGGGGAGGGGGGGGGGGGGGGGGGGGGGGGCTCCGACATGCTATCACAAGGCTCTAGTAGTCTGATGTAGCCACACCCTCGCGCTTTGCGCAAAGCGCGAGGGTGTGGCTACGTCAGGCTCTAGTAAGAAAGGGGGGGGGGGGGGGCTTGGTAGCAAAGCCAGTGCCCAACCTGGTAATGTGGACCTGACCAGGCGTTCTGGCCACTGTTGGACGGTGCACTCGATGCACTTCATAATAGCTATATGCTGATTGATACTGTACCAATAATGGTGTGTGTGTGTGTGTGTGTGTGTGTGTGTGTGTGTGTGTGCGTGTGCGTGTGTGTGTGTGTGCGTGTGTGTGCGTGCGTGCGTGTGTGTGTGGGAGTGATGACTGTGTGTGTCATATTGGTACATATGCAAATGAGTTGTGTGTGTATGTGGTATATGTACTTGTACATGTACATGTGTCCTTTTTTTAGGGTGGGGACAAACGCTATAATTGTCAGGAGTGTCAGGAGAGCTATGACCTGTGCAATAAATGTTACAGTGAAGGAAAAGGAGAGGAGCACAAGGTCCAGTATGGTGTGGACCACGACTTCACCCTGGAGAGGTACTCTAACATGGCATTTAGAGACCTCATTCCACATGAAAGAATTGAGACTTGCTTCAGAAACGCATTTCGGTATGACGACAAAACTCACATCAGCTCACGGTCATTAACTATTTTCATATGTTCCCATGAATAGATATTTCTCCGATCGACCTGTCTTTGGGAGATACGACTCTTTGCAGAATAGGTTTGTGTATACCACATTCTCTGAGCTGTACAAGTTGGTGAAGCAGTTTGCCTCTGGGCTGAAGCAGTTGATAAAGAAGCAGAACTGGAGTCAAATGGTGGCAATCTGCAGTACTACCAGGACAGAGTGGTATGCAGCAGATATGGCCTGTATGTTTCTGGGCATAACCACAGTGAGTTTTGATTTTGAGTTGTAATGTATGATGCTAACCAGCATGCATGCCTTCCCTAGGTACCTGTGGGATCCTTCATGGACTGTGAGAGTGTGGCTTTCATCCTGAATGAGACTGAGGCCTCTGTCATTGTGTGCTCACATGATGTGATGAAGAAGTTGGAGCAGTTGGATAGTAGTGCACTCCCATTCCTAAAGGCTGTGATTGTAATGGATATGTACTCATCTACTGATGTAAAGGCAAGGGGTTAGGTCCTGGGTAATGCACACTTTCTCATGTCTGGTTGTGATGTTACAGTGTACGGAGAGTCCTCTAACTCTTCGAATGAATGTGGTAACATTCTCAGAGATTGTGGCAAGTGGAGAAAAACATTCTGTATCATTGAAGAACATTCAGTACGTCCTGAACTTGCAATGGAACAAGCATGACTGTTAACCTTATCCCTTTAAAAATACCCCAGTCCTCCTCTTTCCTCCATTTACACCATAGCATTTACAAGTGGGAGCACAGGTAGACCAAAGGGGTGTGTATTTACAAGGAGGACTTGGCGCAATAGGCTGTTTATTGTGAGCTCATTGCTAACCTCTCCTTGGATTGGAATTAATCTTTGATTTTCTGTCCAGTCATTCCTACCCAGGAAGATGGCATGGGTTTCTTTCCTGGAGCCATCACATCTGTTTGAAAGGTTGATGATCCAGGAATTTATTCTAACTGGCGGCAAAGTTGGCTTTCATCGTAGCTCGTTGGATCATGTCAGTTAACCTTTGTACATTCTGCTTATGCACACATCAACTAGCTCCAATCCACAGCTCTTCGATGATTTTGCTCTAGTTAAACCCACTATCGTCACCAGCACTCCAAGATTTTGGAATCTTATCTATAACCAATACCTCCAGGCATTGCACCAAGAATACAAGCTCTACTTAAGCAGAAGTAGCGGTACACACAGCATTGGCCAGACTGAGCCATTACATCTTGATCACACCTCCTTTGGATCACCACCACATGATCAAACCCCAGGATTGCCACCTGATCACACCTCTGGATCACAACCTGATCACAGCTCAGGATCACCACCTGATCACACCTCTGAATCGCCACCTGATCACACCTCAGGATCACCACCTGATCACACCTCTGAATCGCCACCTGATCACACCTCAGGATCACCACCTGATCACACCTCAGGATTGCCACATTTGGGCACTCCCACTTATAATGATGTCACATCCTTTGACCCTCAGGACTTACCAGAGCAGCTCCGTAAAAGAGTACTTCAGAAATTCCGCTCCATCCTTGGAGGACGGCAGATATTGGTGTCAACTGGTGGAGCACCAATTGCACCCGCAGTGAAGCGATTCCTGCAGGAGTGCTTTGACGGCTTTTTCCATGATGGCTATGGAGCCACTGAGGTAATATTGCAGAATGCGAAGTGCTAAAAAAAAAAAAATTCAACTATGTAATTTTGCATTGAGGTGGTTGTTAAACACAGCAGTATTCTGGTCCATGTTTGGATGGTATGGGACGTATTATTTCATGCCTTCTACATACATGTACATTGTAAAAACGTATTTCGCATATCTTTCAGGTTGGTGGCATTTCCACTGGTGATTTTGTGATGCCCGACGCTAAGGTGAAGCTGGTCGATGTGCCTGAAATGGGATACCTCACCACCGATAGTCCTCCAAGAGGAGAGATCTGTGTGCAGACTGCAGCCATGGTGGATGGCTACTTCAAAAATGAAGCAGAGACTTCAGAGAAATTCGTTGATGGGTATTTCCGCACGGGGGATATTGGTGTCATGGAGAGCCCTGAAAAGGTTCGCATCATTGATAGGAAAAAGAATATTTTCAAACTTGCCCAGGGAGAGTTTGTGTCGCCAGAGAGGCTGGAGAACCTGTACACCAGCTCAAGTCCTCTGATTGAGCAAGTGTATGTCTATGGTAACAGCTTGCAGATGAATGTAGTGGCTGTTGTTGTTCCACACTCGGGCGGCCTTTTGGCATGGTGGTCCTCAAATTCCAAGGACATTGGTACGTTGCTCCAATGTTGATTACATAAAAATATTGTATCAGGGCCGTAGCCCGCTTGTTCCATTTTTATGGGTTTAAGCAGACCACTTTTTACAACAAAAAAAAAAACGGCAGAAGGAAACGCACAACCCCTATATCAACAGTGTACCCCTATATTAACAATGTACTAGCCCATGCATATACAGCTGCTCCAGTGTGCACAAACATATGCACTGCGACTGCATACCCCCCCCCTCCCCCCCTCATCTTTCTGTTTGTAACACACCACGTATTATATCATGACGTACATGTGAGGCTTTCAATGCTGTATGGGCATGTGTAGGCATCTATTCACCATTATGCACCACTCATGCAAAGCACGAAGGACAAATGTCGGAGGGACCGCTTGATCATGCGTGATGAATAGAGCGTGCATAACATACTGTAGACAAACGTACCTACATGTATATGTAGCATACCCTAATTTCTCCAATTCTTGCCGTTGTGGGTGCACTGCTGCCACGTTTATCATGCACCCTAGAGGCCTTGTATTCATTTAGATGTAATGCTATCGTCTTACAGTGGTCAAAGAATCCACTCCCTCTCTGAAAGAGCTGTGTAGTTTGGCTGAAGTGAAGAAGTTGTATCTACAAGAAATGCAACATTGTGCTAGCCTCCGTGGACTGAAAGGATGGGAGGTGCCTGTTGGCATATTACTTGAGCCAGAAATTTTTACTGAGAAGAACGGTCTCTTAACGACTGCCCTGAAGTTGTGTAGACCTCATCTGGAGAGCAAGTACCGTTCTGTCTTGGAGGACCTTTACAAACAGTCACATTGCACTGAAAAGTAAGCGCAATATCAGGTTGGCTGTGAGCCATGATAGTAGTGAGAGTGTGCTTTGGGCATAAGTGCACCCTCTGCAATTTCAGCATGATTATAATTAATCAGTCAGTGACTACTGAATCATGGATGCAATTTAAATGTTGCGACATTTTCTCTTCCACCCCACACTACACTTCATTTCTTTTTTAAATGCTGGCTGTAGTCTTGAGTACATGTCTATATAGTAGTGATGTCCATGTAAGGTGTGTTAGTATATGCCGGTGTGTATACATGTATCTGGAGCCTGTTAAACGTGCACTTCCACTTGATTAAGGAAAGGACATATAAGAGGAAGTTAATGTAGTGATGCATGTCCCATATTATAATTTGATTTTAAAAATTAGATCAGTTAGTACTACCTCTTCATGCAATCCAGTTTCTTAACCCTGTGTGTAATACATTTTCAATTCTCACCTTGCATGAGTATCTTCTGATCATTACTTTCAGACCGTTGGAAGCAGCCATTGTGGACTATTTTCAAACACTTGCAAAAAGCAGTACATCAGCTCCTCCATCACCACTTCCTGCCAATGTACTCACATTGTCATTTACTCAGTTAGGAGGAGACTCAATTGCGGCAATGAGACTTGCTGGCCTGTTCGATGAACATTTTAACAGAGTGGTGTCTGTCCAGGCAATAATGACTGAACCTCTTCAAAACATCTTACAGCTTGTCCTAATCAAAGCCCATGGTGTTGAGGTTCAAACTCCTTCAATTGATTGGAGCAAGGAGATTGTTCTTGATTTTATTAATTCAGATAGTCACAGACATTCTCAGCACCCAGTACCCACAGATGGCAGTACTTCTGTATTTTTGACTGGTGCTACTGGATTTCTAGGACAGTTTATTCTACTTGAACTGCTTAAAAACCCAAAATGCCGCCACATTTACTGCTTGGTTCGTGGTACAGAAGGTATGGTGACAAAGCTTACCCTGAATATTTTGGGTTTATTGCTCCGTCCATTCATGTTTTAGAGTCATCAAAGAGAAAGATGCAGTCTGTCCTCAGTGAGCTAGAGCAGCACTTTAGCATTGGGGAGTGGTCCAATAAGGTTGTGGTGGTTAAAGGAGACCTGTGCAGTCATAACCTAGGTCTCAGTGAAGAGGACTACTCACTGGTATGCAGTACAGCTGGTGTTATTATCCACAATGGAGCTGTGGTGAATGCGGCTCTTCCATATGAAGGTACTAAAAGGCGTTATTTGTGTAGTAGCAATGCTGAACCTGTGCAGGGAAGGGGGGCGGGGGTAGTGTCCTCTATAGTTCAAGGTACAGACCATATCAGAAGTCTAAGTGTATTTTTTTAAATTTATTTGGGCAGGCATAGTCATACTTTGCTCATGTGCATCATCTTAACCTGCATCCCCCATTCATAAATTGCCAGTGTTATTATAATTGTGCACGAATGATGTTATCCAACACTGCAGCAATATGCAGTCATGTTTAGCAATTGTGTAGAGGCGTTGGCCCATTGTAATTTAGGTTTGAAAAAATAAGATGATGTAAAATCAAAATTGAGAGCACATCGCATTTTCAAATGTCAGAAATAACACACATTAGTACGGCAATCAAATGAATGATCAACGATGATACATGTACGAATATTTGTAGCAGGCTTGGAGGCTAAGAACCAATTCTAGATTTTGCTTCTTGATTTGATTTGATTTGATTTTGATTTCTTGTACAACTCATCAAAGCTCTCAAGTCCTCCAATGTTGGAAGCACCAAGGAGATTATCAAGATGGCCTGCAATGGTTGTCCAAAATTTCTGCATTATGTTTCCACCATTGGTGTGTTTGCACCATCCACAACCTCAGAACCAATATCAGAGAAAACCAGTGCATCACATGACCGGTCAGTACTGTGATACGAGATGCACCTTAATGGCTTGGTCATTGAACTGTACAGGTTGCATGAGCTCACAGGTTATTCACAGTCCAAATGGGTTTCTGAGATGCTGGTCTTATCTGCTGTTGCAAAAGGATTGGTCTTTGGAAACATCAGCAGGTATGTGGTAGGTTTGCCACGTGTGCTGTGTACACAAAGTGTAGTGTGGGGAGGGATGGGAACGTTGGTCTTTTTGGTAGCTGAGTAAGCTGTTAGTCCATACTGTGAATCATTTGTGTTCATATGTACGGGTTTAGCATTCAATGAATGTTTTGTCTGATTTTATGCCGCAGTCCAGTTGCAAATGAATATGAGTGGAGTCCATCAGTTAGTAGTGCTTACCACATCTTAAAATTTTAAGCAAAAGCTAAAAATTATAAAATTACACATGCAGCATGTACAGTAGAATGTCTCATTTCAGTATTGCATGGGAAATGTCAGAGGCTTATAATGCAGCATTCATAATAATCAACCCCTCCTCCCCCCCACACTGCAATGCTGTAGTATGGACACAAGTAGATGTATGTTTGCATATTGTGGGCATCACAGTACGTTGGTATGTGGATTGGATTAGATTATTAATAAATGCCTTCACAGGCCAGGCCTAATCGGACCCCACTCCCTGACTGGACATGCCAATCCTCAGGACTGGGTCTGCTGGCTTGTTCGAGGGTTGGCTAGGTTGAAAAAATACCCCGAGGGACCAGGATGTGATGAGGTCATCCACTTCATACCAGTGGACTATGTGGCCAAGGCTATAGCCTATTTGGGCATGGAAGCACGCAGAAATCACGAGTGTGTCAGTATGTTTTCCAATATATAATTTGCTGGGATATTTTTGATTACTGCAGCCATTGCGCCTTATTCAATAGGGGCCGATATATTCCATGTGGTGAATGATTCGTATCCACTCACATATGCAACATTGATTGCAATGTTAAAAAAATTGTTTGCCCCACAGATGGAGTCATGCGGTGAGTTGTGCAGTACACTTTGATGTTCATTGGCACATGCATATACATGTGGGGTGTGTAGGAAATTAATGCTTGCCTGCATACTTCTGAACAATAACTTTAGCCTTTACAAATTCACATACTCAGTTTTTTTTTTTTAAATAATCGGAGTGTGGATTTCATTGGTTAGCTATATTTCCAAACACTACGTCTTTACATTTGCGAGGAGGCTTTGGCTTTTAGACATATCCTGTAGACTTGCGAGCAGTTTGCTTTGTTCGAGCCATCTTATAGCTCTATTATGACTTGATACATGTAGGTTACAGTGAGTTCCGAGCTCTGTTAACAGCGAAGGCAAAGGCATTGGATGATCCTGTTATTTGTGCCTTGGATCTACTGTTGCCCAAAGCTGGTGGGTGGAGTCGGTCACATCATCTACAGAATAAGGAGACAAGAGACTTTCTTGCCAAAGCAGGCATTGCTTTCAGCATTGACAGTGGCGATGAGTACATCAGAATTTATCTGACATATTTAAATAGCAGAGGTTTATTGGAATGAATCATACATGTACTATGTGATGCTTGAAAGCAAGAACATGATTCTGCGTGTTGTATTCTGTTAGTTGGTATTGTGTTGAGTTGCATTGCACAATACCCTGTCACACTAATCACTGTTTTTATTATGTGTACAGGCATATGTAAATGTTATATTTGCAACTATATCAAAAATTTCTATTCAGCAAACTCTAGGCCTTTGATATGTCCTGTCATTCAGGGTTACAGTTCCACACAAATGAAGCTGTCTGAGGCAGTTGATAATTTGCTGTTCAAATATCAATAGTTGTTCCTTAGCTGACGAAGCCAGACTAGGCTATTATCATTGCTGGATTTCAGTTGTCCATTCTCATGGCTTGGAATCCTTGAAGCAATTATTCAGTGATGTTATTGAATTTAGATTGACAGATATACCATGGTATTGTACCTAATGTCCACCAGTGCACCTCTGGTTTTAAAGCTATATACATTATGTAAACCAGGCACAAGTGTGGTGCCATCAGTAGTGATGAAACCACTAGCAGTTGGTGGCTTCTTTTATATATGCTTTATATAACTAATTGGGATTGTGGCAGCAAAAGGGACCTAGCGCATATTTTTTCAAGTTTTCAAATTATTTCATATTCTAAGAGGCATTTATGCCTTCTACAACTTCTTTCTCTCGCACTGGAAATTAGTCTGTCCATCATGGAGTTACAGTGGCCTGAATTTTTAATTATGTGTATATTTTAATAGCAGAGGTCAACTTTGATGCTCCCTCCTGGAAAATTTTATAAATATGTGCTAGGCCCCTTTTTGCTGCCACGACCAATCAATGCATCTCTTCTCAGTAGTTCCCATATGTAGACCACCTTTGCTGTCAGAGAATAGGACTACTCTACTGCTCTTGTACACTGGAGAAGTGCCTGAAAACCATTATCACTGCCAAGATACAACCAAGTAGGTCATATTCAGGAACAAAGGATATAAAAAATTAGAATAGAAAAAACACATAACACATAATGGTGTGGTTAAAAATTCAATCAGCCATTGCTCAGGGTAATCAATAAAAATTCTTTGATCATCAAACATCAGTTTCCTTTTTTTCTGTTTTTGTTGGTTCTAGGATCAACTGCTGGCATGTTTCTTTCAACTGAGAATTTGTTTGGTAATTACTCCACAACTGAAGGCTTTGGATGCTTGTGGAGACAGTTAGAACCTGTTGAAACAATAAGCTGAAATCTCAGAAAACACATCCAACACAGATGATTGTTCTTATCTGCATCCAAACATACTGTTTACGTTGCTGGATATAAATATCCACCAGCATATGGAAATACATGTACACATGCATGGTGGAAGTTATTGATAATGTGGAATACACATGGCTTCCCATATCATTTTATTTATGCATTTGCAAACTGTAAATGGGTCCAATCCTGGAGGGATATATGTTGAGTTTAGCTTGAATAGAGAAGGCAGTGGAATAATGCGTGTTATTTGCAAGTTTACAAATAACTGATCGCAAAAAGAAACTGAGTACTACTGATACATAAGATGAGATTTTGAGATGTTTTCTAATTCATAAAAATGTTCTGCCTTGCAATATCCATTATTGCACCAACATTTCTATTTACTTGTGTGTGTACATTCTCTCCAAATTATTGTCATCTGTGATTGTTTCTGTTACGTGTATGCTGCACTGGATGCCAAAGTTCTACAGTATCTTTTCACACCATTAAAATGTGGCAGCATCAACACTATATAATAAAGTTCAAGCAGTTACTTGTCCATTAAGTGGTATAAAAAGAATGGAAAGATGGGTTGAGTGGGAAAAAAGAAAACAGACCTATATGTATGTAGCACACCTACACTTTAGCGTGATAAGTATAGGTATGTCATTATTTCATTACAGTGTTGGCTTTTGTCATAAAGTAGTTATTTTCCGAATGGCACTGATTTATATTTGTTGAATCCAGAGATACAAGCATTATATACTCATTAAATTACCTACCTACCTCAGAATGTGAAGAATATGAAGGATTTCTATACGCATCGATCTATTAGGAGGGTGTTGGATCTTGCTTGAGCCGTTGCACGTTGGGAGGGAGGTAACTTACCTGGCTGTTGACAAAGCTCCACAACGAAACAGTCCTGGCCCTTACAGCCTAGCAACACAACGCAACCTATCAAGAGCAACCCCGTGATGGCACAATGGCTCACCAAGTTATCCCTTGCTCTTTCACAATCCATAAGGAAAGTACCAAATGCACAACTGTGTTAAATGCAGAATAACAAGTACACCCAATGAATCACAACGTGTTGTCTTTACCTGTACAGATGATTCAATATGGTCACAAGAAATCGTTCATTAAACTCAAATGCATGTGGAAACTGAAATAAAGAGCACTTGGTAAACACCACCATGATTTGCACAAAGGTGTGCTTACTTGGACACATGATATCTGCCACACACAGTCGATAAATTGCAAAAAGATGGGTGCTCTCTGCTCATCACTGTGGGCACTGCCTCCGTGCCCAATACGCTAGTGGTACACATACATGTACTTATCAAGCCACAGGTCAACAGGGACGCATTAACCAAACAATAATGATGTTTATGTGATACTTTTATTTGTCGTACTATAAATTGCCCCACAGGTTACAGCTATAAAAGTTGACGTACAGGTAGGAAGCCAACGTTACGTTATTTTTGTGAGTCGACTCTCACTAGTTTTTAACTGAGCACTTAGATTAATGAGAGGGACACTATGAGACTGGCAAATTTTAAGTACATGTTTGCGCAAGTGTTGTTTGTGCTAATTCAACTCAAACCAAATCTGCTTTCACACACAGTAAGCAATTAAATGACCTTCAATGTATCCATGCACACTGCAGCTTCTGCTAGTACACATACATGCACCAATGATAATCACTGCTGACACACCACTCAGACCTGGCTGTGGTTATCCACATAACGATACAGTAACGTTGGTGGGACTAGCTTATTATCTATACACATCGAATTATACGATACATGTACATGTCCTTCCACATAACGACATCAATAGTTGGATATCAGGGAATGCAGTTGGCCCCATTTTGCTATACATGTACATGAGATAATATGTTTTTTTTTACACACCTGATCAAACTTGTGTCCAAAAGAGATCCATTCTTTCTCAACGAGCACCTGTACATTGCCAGGTTAAACACAGCAGACATATAACTATTCAGCACCATACTTCAAAACCAATTATTGTCCTGTAGTACGGGTCCAGCAGCAACTGCGCCAAGGACGATAGCTGTGACGTTCTATCCCAACCATCTGAGCAATGAATCAGCACTGAAGACTGCTCTTGACTGACTACATCAACAATCCTCTGTGCTCCATTAAGAACAGCCTATATTGTATTCAAAACAATGAAACACACAATAAAACTGATTTATACAGCATGTATCTGGCATCATTAAGGGACCATTGCAATATGCTGATGAGTACAAGTGAAATGTATGCATAAAATTAAAACTTCAGGATATTGTGACGTTGTGGAGGACCTTATCTCTTAGAAAACATGTGTTACGACTGTTTTTTGCGACAATGTCCCATTTATTAAATCGAAATGATAAGTACTCACTAACTGAATTAGCTTAATTAGATAACGCTTATATGAACTATATTGGAATATCTTTCCAGATAGGAACCACACAGATTTTATAACAGGTCGTATTGGTGTAGGCGATCATTTACTGATTGGAATACTAAATCATGACAGTGGTAGCTTCATAGAGGTCCACACATCTGAACATTTACGTACCTCTATGTGATGCAGCCATAGTGAGTTCTCCAGCAGCCACTGCTTATTGTCATCACGGAAGGAACGGAAATCCTGCAATCTGTAGAGGCTGAAAAATTTGTTCAATTTCTAATTCACTTATGAGGGAGCAAAAATGACCAGTGATGTTCACCTCTCTCTCATCTTGTGAATGTTTTCAATATCCAGGAAATTAAGTTCAGTGTTGACATAGTACTCCTTGCTTTCATAGCCGCCCCCCATGGCCTTGCAAGAGACAACTTGAAGTAACCACACTTGTCTTTGCAACAATATCCACGCAGTTACTGCACGCATGGTACATGTAGTTTACAAACCATCACCTTCTTACAATGCTTTGCAGCATGTTTACTGCATGGTGCTGCTGCGGGTACTTGTACATGACTTAATGCTAAAGCCAAACCAAGTGCAAACACACACACACTACAACATTCACACAGGTACACTCACACACACACACACATGCACACATGCATGCACACACGCACACATCCACACAGTCAAACACACAGGCACAAGAACATACATGTAAGAGTGGATACAAGACCTACAATGTTTGCCATGGCGTTGATCCTTGGACGGGCATCGAAGATGTAAAGTATGACAGAACGGTCGTTGGTTTCTCGGATTTTCTGAACATAGCTCTCATCCTCGTTGCAGCGCCTAGTCAGCAGGCCACACAGCGGTTGGCTGCTTCGTGTTATTGAGCACGTGGTGGTAGGACTGCACCAGGATAGTGCCTGTTTGGAATTGGTGGTATAGAGCTCATATTACAAAACCAACCAAAGTAGTCAAACCTTTATGGTTTCAAGTGGCAATTAAGCACAAAAATCACTGCAAATGCATGCATATGCCATCAATGGACGTACATTGTACATACATGTACATGTATGACATCAGCAGACACATAGATATTTCAATTACCGGAAATCTGCCTTTGCTCCGGAATTTGCACACAGCCTCAATTAGAGTATCATCGCAGTCAGTTGGAACAGCAAGCTGTATGAGAAGGGGCCACCCCCCACCCCTCAGGTTGATGTGAACCTGTCAAGTCCAACACCACAATAGGCTACTCACAACTGAAGGATATGTGTCGCACTTGTCATAGTATTTGTTAATGCACGACAGTCTCCAATGTCCTCCCTCAGAGCCCACACCCTGTGCAGATGGGTATAAACGATGAATCATATGCCTCATTAATGCACACATGTAATTACCATCCTTCTGTATTCGAGTTCAGCATTATAGATTTTCCACCCATTGACGGCATATTGGGCTTTGAAATGAAAAGCAAACACGTCGTCTCCGATATCAGCAGGGAATGCCATTGCCTAAATCAGAACATATAAAGAACTTCAGAAAATATATATACATGCCAATAATTAGAGATTTGTGGTACTGCATTGCTAACCCTGAGTGCATCAAATGCTCCTTTTCGTCTATGTGGTGTCAGCTTAAATGCAAATCTTAATGCCTGCATATCCTAATGGTGAGAGAGATGGGGGGGGGGGGGGGGGGGGGGGGGGGGGGGAGAGAGAGAGAGAGAGAGAGAGAGAGAGAGAGAGAGAGAGAGAGAGAGAGAGAGAGAGAGAGAGAGAGAGAGAGAGAGAGAGAGAGAGAGAGAGAGAGAGAGAGAGAGAGAGAGAGAGAGAGAGAGAGAGAGAGAGAGAGAGAGAGAGAGAGAGAGAGAGAGAGAGAGAGAGAGAGAGAGAGAGAGAGAGAGAGAGAGAGAGAGAGAGAGAGAGAGAGAGAGAGAGAGAGAGAGAGAGAGAGAGAGAGAGAGAGAGAGAGAGAGAGAGAGTGAGATAGAAAGGGGGGGAGGGAGGGAGATAGAGAGAATGAGATAGAAAGGGGGAGAGAGGGAAAGAGAGAGTGAACAACGGATATATTATGTATGAGTGCTCAATACCAATGCAGAAGAAAAAAGGTACAGTTGCCTGCCGTTGGCCCTCAAGGTAGCTTAAACTCAATCATTTACATGCAAAGGCCTCATGGATGACCCAACTATGGACAAAGAGCCAGCTGGCATGGTACACACCTCTGTTTGGTGATAGCCAACTTTTGTAACCTGGTAAGATACAGGGACCTGAGAATTCAAATTGAAGCCAACTAAGTGCATCAAGTAGCTGGGGCCCATGGTTAGTTAGGTTCGGGGGGGGGGGGGGGGGGGGGTGTGTGTACAAGAATGAGCCTTCGACTTTGGTGATATAATTCTACGCACGTATTTAAACATCAACACACGCCCTGAATTATAAACATAGGTGCAAATTCTATTTGCAGCAATAAAGTGGTGACATGGCTGAATACTGGCTCTTGTTACTGCATCCTGATCGGGACTAAATATCTGCTTTGTGATTGTCATAGCAACTGCCTTTGTGCCACATTTGGCCCTCACATGGCTACTGCCATGGCTACTGCAGCTATCCAATACAACATGTAGCAAATAGTGCTCTTTAAATGGTATCCCATGGAGGAGTTTGGTCTAAGGGATAGGTAAGCGCTGTTCACATACATGTATTACGTCGCGCTCATGGACGGTGTGGAGCGTGTTCACGATTGTCTGAGACTACAATAATACAGATGTACGATGTAATGTGATTGCCATCATACTGACAATATGATCTGGGTGAGCATTGGAACGACATCACCAATTGCTACTGTGCGCATCTGTCAAGTTGCAAACTGGGGCACATGCTTTGGTCTACTGCCCCATCACTGAGGACCCGAACTAGAATGGCGTTGTGGAAATGTATAAGGCAGGAGCTATGTGCATGTAACACTGAAGGTATCGCAGCCAGGGGATTTGTTTTATTACCGCACATGTGCATGGACTGAAAACACTCACATAGAAAAACGTGCACACACACAAACACATACTCACACATTACACAAGAAATGCACATGTACACAACACATACACACGCACAAAAAAGAAAAACATATGAGCACAGACATACATGCATGTAATCTTGGCAATGGAAAAGGTTTGGGACAAAAAGCATTTGTCCTGAGGTCAACTTTACACCCTCATACTGCCAATCCACTGTCTGATGCACAAAGTGACAATGGTCACATAAGGAAGGAGTTGAGCCATGAGTTTTGTGGTGCGCATACATTGTATCAAAATGGTGACATGATTGTGTTGCTAAGCAGACGGACAAGTTTTATGTACTGAATGCACCGCAAAGAATTTCTTATAAGCCCCACCCCTTCCTGCTTCCATTAAAAAAAAAATGGGTCGTGTTTAAAGGATTGTATTTCCCTAATGGTAAAAGCTTTCGCGAACGTTTGCAACATTTCAGGTAGTAAAGTGGCACTCCTAACTGATATGCACAGCGGTGTGCAGAAACCTCACTGTTACAGAGATAGGCATGTTTTAACATGACGTTATATTTTTAGATCAATGTACAATGTATGGGGGGGGGGAGCTCTATTTATTCATTAAGACATGTGAAGTACCACTGCCCACATAAATTCCTTTCTGCTTACCTTGCAGATGATCGTAAATCCATATCCATTAGCTCCATTTTTCACACTGCCAAACTTTTCAACATGGCTGATTGCCCCAAGGGGGGTAGTCAAACTGTACGGACCTCCCTGATTAATACAAGCAGTGACACAATGACTTGCCATTAGCCAACAAAAAAATGTTGATGAGGGTACATGCGTGTCCGCATACACTATGTGATATAGTTTAATGCCAAAGTAGAAAAATACAGTACCAAATCAGATTGGATCCCCATCTAGTGCACACCCGTGCATGTACACAGGTCACTCACACATAGACATGTGTGATGTCATCATGGCTCACATGAGCATGTACATATACAAGTATGTCACTCACACACGCACATGTATGATGTAATCACAGCGCACACAAGCTTAGGGTGTAAGATAAAAGCAACAAAATCTCACTGCATATTATAACAGGCAGATGGAGTGTATTTTACGCATGCGAATGTTATGTGTGGGTGTATTGTGTGTGCGTGTCATGTGAGTGTGTTGTGTGTGTGTGTGTGTGTTGTGTTTCGATGCATGCATACGGACTACTGACCTCTGTACCTGCCGCTTTGAATGTCATCCTGTAATTGGTGATGAAGATGGTACCCCTCATGTTCTGCTCTGCACGACTTTGCAGCACACCGCAGAAGGTCACATCGTTATCTGACAGAAGGAGTAAATGTTTGTCAACCTTCCCCCGCATAGGCTTAATGTCATTCCTAATACACGGGCCATAGCTGATAGGTACCATTTCTTGGAATGGCAGTCACGGGGTGTAGCACTGCAGACAGCCATCCCAATATATGTGCAGCACCTGTTCTGCAAAATCAAACTATGTGCTTGTCTGCTTTATAAGATTTCATTTTGCATTATAACCACCCCAACCTCACAAATACATGTATACATGCAGCACAGTTTACAAAAATAAATTTAAAAATCCTATCTCAGGACAATGCACCTGCATGTGAGTTCACACGCAGGGTGCATTGTCTTATGGCTAACCTGTGAGGAGGACATGCTCTCCAGTCAGCAGGGGTGGAGCACCTTCCTGGGCCTGATGCGTCCCAAATTGGAACAGGAAAGCCAGGTGCCATGATATCAAGGATGGATTGCATGAGGATACATGTTTTTCCGCTTTAAATTAATGCACATCATTTTCCCCACATTTTATGACAGCAGATGTAGACATGATGCACTTCTAAATGCATTCCTCCTACCCCATGCATGGAGATGATACATATATTCATACCTGCACTATTCTGCTTGCATCTGCACTTACATGTATACATACAAATACTGCTTTTAAGAGGCTCTGACAAGCACTTGCAGCATTGGATAAACGTCAAAGACTAATCTTGTACAAGTAGATAAAAAACATTCTCTATGAGAAAGTTGGTGGTATATAGGATTTGAAGGGCAATAGTGGTGTAAAAAGGAAGGAAACAAGGGTCTAATGATAAGGAAAAACGAAATAGTCCTATATATAGCACACGCTAATGTAACAAAACCCATCCTACTATGTGTGCTAAATATAGGACTATTTCGTTTTTCCTTATCATTAGACCCTTGTTTCCTTCCTTTTTACACCACTATTGCCCTTCAAATCCTATATACCACCAACTTTCTCATAGAGAATGTTTTTTATCTACTTGTTTCATAGATTTTTGTTCATACATGTGTACGTAGCCGATTATGTTACAGCGTGTGATGTAGTCCATTTGCAGCAGCCAAGCTGTGAGAGGGAGTTTAACCATCATCGCGGGTAACTACACTGACCGCCAGACACGGAGGAAAAAGTGTGACGAAGCGGACAAATTTGAAAAGTTCGGCTCCAACATAAAGCCGGGCCCAGACCCTGCTGAGGATGGATTACATCACCGATTACATACACTAGAGAGTGGGTCCCCAGACTCATGTAATGAGCATTATCGCACTGTAAGGCTAGACTGTCGAGGCGAAAGGCAGGTGAAACAGAATTTTTCTTGTCAGCATTTCTATGAGGGATTTGTTCCACAGCCTAGTACATGCGCTATAACCCTGTTAAAGCTGCATGGATTTTCACTGTAACATCATGAAGCTGCAAAGACGCGCAAACATGTAACATTTAATAATAATAATTGTACACATGTATCACATCAGAAAAAAAGTTTCCTCTTCCTCCCCCTCGACGTCCATATCCGCGTCCATCTCGAGCTCCGCGTCCATCTCGAGCTCCGCGTCCACCTCGAGCTCCGCGTCCACCTCGAGCTCCGCGTCCTCCTCGAGCTCCGCGTCCTCCTCGAGCTCCGCGTCCTCCTCGAGCTCCACGTCCACCTCGAGCTCCGCGTCCACCTCGAGCTCCGCGTCCATCTCGAGCTCCGCGTCCATCTCGAGCTCCGCGTCCACCTCGAGCTCCGAGTCCATCTTCGTGTCCTCCGCGTCCACGTGCACCTCCCCATCTTAGTCTTACATCACCTTCTCCGCCACCGTCTTCCCTAGCACCGCCGTCTCCCCTTGGGCCACCGTCTCCCCTTGCACCGCCGTCTCCCCCTGCACCGCCGTCTCCCCTTGCATCGCCTTCTCCCCTTGCATCACCGTCTTCCCTTGGACCACCGTCTCCCCCTGCATCGCCGTCTCCCCTTTCACCGCCGTCTCCCCCTGCATCGCCGTCTCCCCTTGCACCGCCGTCTTCTCCTGCATCACTATCTTGATCTACCTCCATCTGTCTCAAATCATGTTCTGATAAATCCATGACATGTACTTTGCAAAGTGATGTGAGCATAGTTTTAGAAATGCTTTTATAGGCCTCACGAAGCTGGTGAAGAGGCTGGACTTGATGCCTTTGAAGTGAATAAATTGCTTGTGTCGAAAATCTTGTTCGCTAGGAAGGCTGGACTTAACCTTCTTTGAAGTGTATGAATTGCTTGTGTCGAATAATCTAGTTCGCTAGGAAGGCTGGACTTAACCTTCTTTGAAGTGTATTAATTGCTTGTGTCGAATAATCTAGTTCGCTAGGAAGGCTGGACTTAACCTTCTTTGAAGTGGAAAATGGGTGCTATAATGTTCATAGACGATGCTGTTGTCATCCCAGGAAGGTTCGCAGTTTCGGTGACATGCTTTTGATGTTTACGTACTATTATTGCGTCATTATGGATGAATAATTACAACGTTACTGCCACACCCAATGACAAATCATTGAAAGCAGTGTCATATGATGCACACCATGGCTAAAACACAACACAGCAACAATTATTTACACAAGTGCAGCAGTCTGTTCTGAGTCGCAAATCACCATTTTTGAGTCACCAGCAGTCATGTCAGAACTCCAATCGACACTGCAGGTAAATGCAAGCACTCCAACACCACCCATGGCACTGAATCACCATGTAATTACAAGACTCTGGCAGAAGCTTTGATTGAATAACCTCCACATCTGACAGATATCACTCACTCATCACCAATCCGATCTCTGACAAGTGCAGTACACAATCACTACAATAACTCCACACCTAAATTGTACACAACCATCACCAAGTCCGGTCCCATACACTGATGTGCGATGCACCATCACTGAAAGACTCCACACACCTAAATTGTCACCAAGTCTGGTCCCTGCACGATGCACCATCACTAACTCCACACACCTAAATTGTACACAACCATCACCAAGTCTGGCCCCTGACACCATCACTGACTCCACACACCTAAATTGTACACAATGGTCACCAAGTCTGGTCCCTGACACTGAAGTACGATGCACCATCACTAACTCCAAACACCTAAATTGTACACAACCATCACCAAGTCCGGTCCCATACACTGATGTGCGATGCACCATCACTGAAAGACTCCACACACCTAAATTGTCACCAAGTCTGGTCCCTGCACGATGCACCATCACGAACTCCACACACCTAAATTGTACACAACCATCACCAAGTCTGGCCCCTGACACCATCACTGACTCCACACACCTAAATTGTACACAATGGTCACCAAGTCTGGTCCCTGACACTGAAGTACGATGCACCATCACCAAGTCTGGCCCCTGACAGCATCACTGACTCCACATACCTAAATTGTACACAATGGTCACCAAGTCTGGCCCTGACACTGAAGTACGATGCACCATCACTAACTCCGCACACCTAAATTGTACACAACCATCACCAGTCTGGTCCCATACACTGATGTGCGTTGCACCATCACTGACAGATTCCACACACCTAAATTGTCACCAAGTCTGGTCCCTGACACTGAAGTACGATGCACCATCACTAACTCCAAACACCTAAATTGTACACAACCATCACCAAGTCCGGTCCCATACACTGATGTGCGATGCACCATCACTGAAAGACTCCACACACCTAAATTGTCACCAAGTCTGGTCCCTGCACGATGCACCATCACGAACTCCACACACCTAAATTGTACACAACCATCACCAAGTCTGGCCCCTGACACCATCACTGACTCCACACACCTAAATTGTACACAATGGTCACCAAGTCTGGTCCCTGACACTGAAGTACGATGCACCATCACCAAGTCTGGCCCCTGACACCATCACTGACTCCACATACCTAAATTGTACACAATGGTCACCAAGTCTGGCCCTGACACTGAAGTACGATGCACCATCACTAACTCCGCACACCTAAATTGTACACAACCATCACCAGTCTGGTCCCATACACTGATGTGCGTTGCACCATCACTGACAGACTCCACACACCTAAATTGTCACCAAGTCTGGTCCCTGACACTGAAGTACGATGCACCATCACTAACTCCACACACCTAAATTGTGCACCATCACTAACTCCACACACCTAAATTGTACACAACCATCACCAAGTCTGGCCCCTGACACCATCACTGACTCCACACACCTAAATTGTCACCAAGTCTGGTCCCTGACACTGAAGTACGATGCACCATCACTAACTCCACACACCTAAATTGTACACAACCATCACCAGTCTGGTCCCATACACTGATGTGCGTTGCACCATCACTGACAGACTCCACACACCTAAATTGTCACCAAGTCTGGTCCCTGACACTGAAGTACGATGCACCATCACTAACTCCACACACCTAAATTGTACACAACCATCACCAGTCTGGTCCCATACACTGATGTGCGTTGCACCATCACTGACAGACTCCACACACCTAAATTGTCACCAAGTCTGGTCCCTGACACTGAAGTACGATGCACCATCACTAACTCCACACACCTAAATTGTACACAACCATCACCAAGTCTGGCCCCTGACACCATCACTGACTCCACACACCTAAATTGTCACCAAGTCTGGTCCCTGACACTGAAGTACGATGCACCATCACTAACTCCACACACCTAAATTATCACACAACCATCACCAAGTCTGGCCCCTGACACCATCACTGACTCCACACACATAAATTGTACACAACCATCACCAAGTCTGGCCCCTGACACCATCACTGACTCCACATACCTAAATTGTACACAATGGTCACCAAGTCTGGTCCCTGACACTGAAGTACGGTGCACCATCACTAACTCCACACACCTAAATTTTTACACAACCATCACCAAGTCTGGCCCCTGACACCATCACTGACTCCACACACCTAAATTGTACACAATGGTCACCAAGTCTGGTCTCTGACACTGAAGTACGATGCACCATCACTAATTCCACACACCTAAATTGTACACAAACATCACCAAGTCTGGCCCCTGACACTGAAGTACGATGCACCATCACTAACTCCACACACCTAAATTGTACACAAACATCACCAAGTCTGGCCCCTGACACCGAAGTGTGATGCACCATCACTGACTAATTCCACACACATAAATTGTACACAACCATCGCCAAGTCTGGTCCCTGATAAGTGTGATGCACCATTACCATCTCTGGACACGTACTCCACCCACTGAACAATCACCGCAGCACGTGCCATCATTACATGGCAATGCCAACCTAAACCTCTTCAAATTTTCAGGACTAGCATCATTCACTTTTGTAGCCAACACTACTCTCATCCTCCTATATGTAGAGTACACCAGTCAAATAGTAAATCATCTCATATTAATATCATACCTCTTTATATATACTATGTGAAGTTAGAGCTGTCACCTGCACACGGCATGCATTAGAATGACGTGTTGATGGACTACAGGGACACTGTAAAGTTACACGCATATGAGCAAATAAATGCACACTTGCATTTGACAATACATGTATGCAATGGCCATTCAGGTAAACAGAAGCCATATCAACACCAGCAAATCTAGATATGGTCATCAGTTTAGATGTTCAAAGAAGCAATGAATATTGATTGATAATACATGCTACACATCCATATACAGGCATTTTCTTCCCACCTGTTAATTAACACTTACATAATGTTCCATAAAGTTGTTTTGCAAAAGAAGAACTCTGTAACCTGGAGTTGGTAGAGGCTCAGAAAATGTCACTTGTACACCACCATTACCTTTTTTACAGTGATTACTCATTTGCAGTGAGACAGACTGCCAGCTGTACGACCAGCTGCTATATCTTCCTGATGTTCCACATAGCTGCTTTTCAAATGAAGAACTCTGTAACCTGGTGTTGTTAGAGACACAGACACAAATGCGCCATTTTCAAAGATGGCAACAGACACCTGTACACAGTACATTTAAAAAATTTACCTTGCATCCAACGTGTTTACACTTAATGTGCAAGACATAGAAGCGATATCAACAACCAGTAGACCACAATAGTGGGAAGGGCCTAGCACAGAACTTCAAAAGAATCATGAATTCTGGCATGCTACAGCATGGCATGACCCTTACCTCCTTGATCCTCCTAAATTGACCTACACCTTGCTGTACCACCTATATGCCACAACATATCAAATCTCATTAGAACAGACATAGAAACCAGACAGACAGAATGTGCAAGGATGGATGAATAAGGCTGCCCTGACTCACTGACTCTCCCATGGGAGCTGATTGCTGAGAAGGATGGCAGCTGTATGACCCATTGCTGTACCATAAAGCTGCTTTGTACTCTGTAACCTGGTGTTAGTAGAGGCTCAGAACAAATGTTAAAATGTATAGTACCACCATTACCTTTTTTACAGCTTGATTATGTACCATATTAATTGACAAATGAGCCATTCCAATGACTGGTGTATACACTCAGCAAACAGAATAGGGCATTTGATTAGCTGACCACATGTGTGCTGGACATGTTAGTACATTGGTCACCTGAAATTCTATGTGGTATTGCATTTTGTGTATACCCACCACACCCGCCCACACCAGTCATAGTATTCTGAGTAGACATGAGTCTTGTGTTTAAAACATAGAACACAGTGCCTTCAAGTACATCACCAGTGGTACAGGGTCATTGATTAACTGCATGTTGAATAACAGCCTTTGCCAGCACACAGCCAGCTATTTGCCCTGTCTTATGACCACAGAATATGTGATCCATGCAGGGTCATTGATTAGCTGCATGTTGAATAACAGCCTTTGCCAGCACACAGCCAGCTATTTGCCCTGTCTTATGACCACAGAATATGTGATCCATGCAGGGTCATTGATTAGCTGCATGTTGAATAACAGCCTTTGCCAGCATATAGCCAGCTATTTGCCCTGTCTTATGACCACAGAATATGTGATCCATGCAGGGTCATTGATTAGCTGCATGTTGAATAACAGCCTTTGCCAGCACACAGCCAGCTATTTGCCCTGTTTTATGACCACATAGTTTGATCACAAGAAGTACTGGCCCATGTTGTGGACAAAGACATCATGATGGCACACATCAATGTGTTGTGATCATTTGACCAAACCAGCCTATGATTGGGTATCTAGCTAACCCATCATACCTGTGGCGCTCCAAATCCAGTGAAACTAATCATCACTGCATTGAGATGTAATTACATCAAAATGGTCATTATTAGTCCATACGATATACAATGACTTTTGTTGCACATCATCACTTAAAGCACTGTCAAGAACTATTGGGAAAATTGTCATCCAATGCATAGAAGTAGGGTTATAGGAATAAATGTTGCATTTCATCAAGTGAGCAAATGCATACATTTCTGTTTCAGTACCCCAACCAACTGTATCCATGTCTGAGGCAATAATGTAGTGTTGTACATTACCATCTACATTAACATTGTGACATGATTCTAGTAAAGGTGCTATGTTTAACATGTGTGCAACAATTGCCATTCGTACCGCAAAATGTTGGTCTTGTGAGCCAGTTAGGATGTATGAAAAACATCTGAAGAGGCAGTTCCCATCACCTATTGCCTTCACCAAGGTTCTGAGGTTAGGACGTTTCAGGACAACATTTGGACCACCAGGCTCAACAAACTGACATGCACGGGTATATACAAGGTTAAGTTCTCTGCATTTTTCCCGTTGCCACTGTTCATCAGTCTGATAATACCTGTAACTTGGCCTGGCACTCTGAGGTTCAGCATGTGGAACTGTTACATCACCTTCAGTAATTTCTATAACATCAGGATTAGATATTGAATGGGCTTTGGATGACCCCAAGCCGAGAGTCTTTTGTTTTTTTCTACCTTTGCTATGTGGAACAGAGGATGGCCTCTTGAGATGAGGTGTTACAGACCCACTTTCACCCTCCAATGGAAAAGCACTCAACTTGTGTTTGGTGGGTTTGGACTCGTCATTGGAGAGTGTGATCGGAGGAAGGTCAGGTTTGAACTGATGCCTAAGCCTGTTTACTTCTAGAACACATTCAGTACTGACCTTGATAGATCTAGGATCAAATGCTAGCAAGTGTAATCCAGCCAGTGTTCTAACCCTAGAGATGGCTACATATGCCATTCCTGTTGCAAACACACTGCTGGAAAGGTCGACTATAGCACAATCTAACGACAACCCTTGACACTTGTGTATTGTTACAGCAAATGCCAGTATCAAGGGAAATTGTTTTCTTTGCACATAGAACCGACGCAGAATTTGGAATTTGCTACGAATGCGTTCAATCTTAAACTGCAAATTAGGAGTGTGATCAAATGTGACCTGAATGTACTCCTTGGTGATTGCAGCTACAGTACCAAGTGCACCATTCACTAACCCCTGAGCAGTGTCTAGATTGCGTCTTAGCATGACCCTAGCCCCTACAGCTAGTTTTAATTCTGCCTCCAAACCAGCAGTTGTGTTACAATCTTTATTTAGCTTTTCTAGTTCAGATGCTGCCCTCTTGGTCCACTTTACTGTCCCTGCTGTCTCATCAAATTCATCTATACAGGGTATCTTTACATTCTCTGAACCCACTTTAGAGAGCATGTCTATGTTAAATTGGTCACATGACTTTCTTGTAGCAAATAGGCACACCGGAGACATACCCTGACCTAAAAGTTCTTGGAACTTTTCAACAGCTGTGCATGTAATAACAGCTTTGCGCAACTGAGCAAATGTTTTATCTGAAATACAATTAACCCTGACCTCATTTAACAAGTGACCAAATTCAGGGTCCCGTTTTTGTCGCTCATTAATGGTCAGTTCATCATATACTACAGTTTCTCTCCAGATGTTCACTGATGTCATGCAGCCTAGCCTTGTGGCAATTACTTTGTTGCAAATATTCTGGAACACCATTGAGCCATTCACTGGAGGGAGCTGTAATATGTCCCCAACGAACAGGACATTCATTGCCCCAAACCATTGGTCACTTCCAAACACTTCTTCAAGTCTGAGGTGTACATAAGCTAAGCAGAGACTGCTAAGCATGCTGACCTCATCAATAATGATTAGCTTAAGATGTCTGAAAGCATTTCTCATCACTTTCAAAGTTTCTTTTGGAAGTGGCCAATAGCTTGATGTTTTAGAATCATGTTCTATTGGCAATTGGAATAGCCTGTGAACGGTGACACCATCTATATTAAATGCAGCCAGCCCAGTTGGTGCCGCTAGTGCACACCGTACAGAGTCTTTGTTATCCTTCCACAATTCATTTACCATAGCCCTGATGGTATGAATTAGGAAAGATTTACCTGTTCCACCAACCCCGCTTATGAACATGCACAGGGGGCTATATTTAGTACAAAAACATTCACCACTTTCATGACGCTTTTGGTGAGAAAGATGGTCACTGACACTGTTGAAGACTCGTAGCTGATCTGCATTGAGCTTTGCAACACGTTCTTCAACTGTCTCTGACCCTGATATACACTCGTTGAGATGGAACAAATCTTCCATTGCTGACTTTGCCTCGCCATGGAAGAAGGCATCTTCCTCGGCAGGAGGTGCTGGTGCATCTTGCTCTTGCCTTGCCTCATTTATCTTTTTTACAGCTGTCTGTGCTTTAAGTATTGCCTGTAATTTATCATGGTGCTCTGAGAGATCAGCATTATCACCAATGAGGCGATTAAAAGCTACCTCAGCTGTTTCACCATCTGCTATTAGACTACTCTCGTCTCGAAACGGGATGAATAGCAGCATGAGAGAGTAGTAATAGTCCTCCCTTTGATTTTCAGTTGAGGGGTCAAACAGTTTGTGGTTTGGCAGGACAGGTTTCTGTAATTTCTGGTATACTCTGGAACCATTTTCATTAGTCCCACGGTATGCATACCACTTTATGAAGTCATACAGGCACACATCTTCCAGCTCTACAGGCCTAGTAGGGTAAAATATGTCCACCACATTACCCTCTAAGATATCAGTGGAACCTGGATTGTTCTTTTCTATTAGAACAAGCTGGGCATGACTCTTAAGCCTTCGCTTACGCTTATGTGGCATTGCCACATCAACCCATTTGACAGTCACAGATTTTTCAGTGAGATGGTCACCAAGCAGTAGGTCACTGGCCTCATAGAGGCCGCACTCTCTGGAACGCAAGGACCTTACCCCAAACGACCACAGCTTGCTATAAATGCTACTGTTAGCATTAACCTCCTGCCACACCTCCTGCATGCCACTTTTCTCAGCCTTGGTTACATAACCTGTGACATAGTGAGCTAGAGTCAATGAAGATTCAGCTGTGAACTGGATATCCATGTTGGCCCTCCACAAAAGAAGCAACAGTGGATTATAGTCATTGACTCGACACTCATCTGCTGAACGTGGAAGATTGTATATCTTTTTCCTCGACTTAAGGCATTCCTCTACAGAGTTTAGCACTGCACTCTCGGTACAGTCACGAGGAAAGCCAAATCTGCATGTGGTAATAAAAGCACTTTTAAGCTTTCTCCTGCGTTTGCAATAGTCTGTACACTTATGCATTTGGTACTTCGTGACTAATGCATGGAGTTCAGGATTCAGAATTGCATCAGGGATTTTGCAGGTGATGCGTTCTTGGATCCATGCAAGAACCTCTGTTGGGTCACTCTTTCCAATCACGGGTGCACCTTGAATCCACAATAATACATGATAATGTGGGGCTCCCCGCATCTGATATTCCTTCTTGAAATAGAAGTGTTCAACTATTCCAAGCACAGACCCTTTCAATATAACAGTATTAAAAAGATCGTGAAAATTTTGTGAAAATTTTCTGGAGACAGAAACTGCATCTTCGGTGCAAAGCTTAGATATGGGACAGCTAGCAGGTTGGTCATTGACCTTCCTGAGGTACCTAGCAATGTGCTCTGAGTCGTACTCTGCACAGCTGAAAGTAAGGAACACTGAAGGTGACCCATATTCTCTAAGCATGCATTTCAGCTCACTACTTTTATGAAACCAGTACTGTTTAGTACCACGAACGGACTGAAATATTGTGGAAAGATTTGCCTCAACATTTTCATCAGATTTCGACACTCTAGCAAGGAATTCATGCACAGGCATTTTGCCTTTACTTGTACTCTTCAGAACATTGTAAATGCCTGCAGAAATTTGCCTCATTTCCTGCTGCCACAATAAGAAGAAAACATATTGTGGATCTTTTCGAAACCTGGAATCTTTGTTCAGTAGCCTAGACTTGGCATACTCTGATGCTGACACAGGCTTATCTCGAGGGTGAAATTCACCAAACTGTCCTGTGGGGAAAAGTGTTGGAAAACACATCACATCGAGATGTTTCTGTCTGCTTTGGATTGGATCATCTTTGACATTCAGCATCTTGTACTGTTCAACGTCCATCAATGCTGACCCTTGTTGATCCAGTGATCGAATCGTATATGACTGTAATGCAGCTATGTCATCAACAGAGGCCTTTTCTAACATTCTGCTAGAGGCCTTGTCAACCACCTCTACCACCTTCTTTGCTGCATCATCTAAAGCTTGATCATCCAGATTTTTATACAGCCAGTTTATTTCCTTTAGTTTATGTATGGCTAACTTTAAGGCATTTACATCTACTAATGTCTGCCAGACAACCTTATTTTTAGTTGGAACACCATTCAAAATTATGAACAGCTCTGGGTCAGGCAAAGTCACTATGTCAGTTTCACTGACATGGACCTCCGATAGGGTCTCCCATGTTTTGTTTAGTGGTAAGGGCAGAAAGAACATAGTACCTTTACAGGCTTGGAGGGCATTATAGGCTGGCACTTTACCAGAATATGTACCCAATCTCACTATTGTCTGAAAAGCTTTTGCTCTCTGAATTAACTGCTTACTGAGAGCATCAAGTGACTTTAGCTCATCGGGAACAGGTTCAGTGACAAGCCCATTAAGAACACATCGTGCAGGCATAGTGTTCTTATTAAGATACGGCAGGCAATACTTACAAATGTAAAGTTTTTGGGTACCACTATTTTGCAGGATGTGAGCTTTCAATGTCAACCATGCAGCTGTTTGGTATTTGCTGAGGTTACTGAAGTCAACACAAGACACAGCTGTACGTCGACATAAACGCTCACAGCAACAACAGGGAAACTCTGCATCATCATTGAATTTGGACTGCAGTTCAGCGATGAGTTCAGCATGTGTAACAAGCAGGTGTCTTTCAATGCAACCAAGACCAGGCAATGAATGGTCTTCACTGACTATGGGATGCTCTGCACCTTCCTCACTGAACAACTCGGTTAAGTTATCCTTCAAGCCCAGGTACTCTATTAGTTCATCAACACTCCCACTAGAAAGCATTGAATCAATAGCTTTAATGGCCATGTGTTTTTTGTTGACAGAATAAAGTTTCCAAAGGAAGCCCCTTAGCACAGGATAATGAGGTGCAGCTGCCCTTATTACCCTCAGTGGACTGGAGCATGTTGGGAACTCACAGGAAATGGGGTGCCCACGCCACTCACTAAAGCGCAAGTCTGACTGCACAGTGCTATCATGATGCACATAACCACACCCTGAATCAAGACTGTCAAGGCCAGCTCGAACATCTTCTGTGCATTGTTGAAATAGCACCTTTGTCCCCAATACAATGTCTATTTCATGTTTAGTGAGCAGCCGACATTCTTTTGTACATTTCCATTTCAGTGGACGCATACTGCCACAATGCCTGTCGCCTACCACCTCTGCCACTACACACCTACCATTCAGGTCTACTGGTATAGCACCAAGCTGCCTTGTGTGGTTGTAAGAGGTGTCATAGAAGAAAGGCTCTGAATTAGCAGTATGATACCTTGCCCCACCTAGAATGTCGCTATCAGCTAATTTTATTGCATTAATAGCCCGAACATCATGTAGAAATTCACCTGCTATTTTTCTACGCATGTTCAGTGCTTTGTTAAGCAACGCACCTGCACTAACCTCACTAACAGCTGCATGTGCAGATCTAGTACAGACCTTTTGTGCTAACCATGGGTGGGTTTTGCAAAAGGCATCATTTAACTCATCTAACAATGTACTATTCCTTAGAATAGCCTTTTCAAGGCCACCTTTATACTCCCTTAGTACAGTATGGTTTGGTTCATACAGGGAC